>PNEQ01112197.1:26973-46417 GCA_003012365.1 Medauroidea extradentata
GAGGGGCACTTTGAAGGGCTTCCGCAGAAATCCATCGGAACGACGCAATTTTATTCTCCCACTGGGACATTGAGGGTACTATTCGCTCACAATTCTCTGCGGTGAAGTTCGTCTCGAATGGTTCGGAAGCGCGTGACGTTAAGTCTGGAAGTAGGAAAGAGGGATGGGGATGGTTGTGAAGGTAATGTCGTCTGCTCAAGGCCCTATAACGTTAGCTTGTTCCTCTCCCAACGGCTGCATTGTCAGCGTTGCTGGAAGACCCCGCTGCCGGATACACTTCCCGCATTTACAGGAGAGCCAACTGAAGATTTACGAATTGTACATACATTTCATTGCTGCACAATGACTTTAAGATAAGTTGTAGTTCGTTCGGAACAAAGTGCGCACCAAAAATGTAACCTTTGAAAACTATCAATAGCCGTTACTGCACATAATTCCACATTAACTCTATTCGCCTTACAGATTGTATGGTTGGCAGCGATATTACGTAATATAGCTCCACGTATATTCCTCTTTAAATACAACCGTATTGAAAAAAAAAAAGCAATTAAAATCAACATAATTTTACTCTATATAACTTATAAATTTTCTTAAATCACATTTCCCGGCGTAAGCCGTTACGCGCGGAAAGATACAAATTGGCTGAAGATAGAATTTTAGCAGTTTCTTTTTGAGTGCTCACTTTATCCCTAGCCGACTTTAAGCAGTAAACTTAGGTTTTTAGCACCGTAGTTTTTAAGTCGTGCTGAATTATTGCGTATGCATGTATCTTAATGAATTGTTCGTAGTAAATTGAGTAACCTACTTTCGAAACTAAATAAAAAAACTATATTATTACTTAAAGTTGATAACATGGAAAAGGATAAGGATCGTGTCAAACAATGTCAATAAAATTTGTAGAAATATAACGTTAAATCAAGTGAAGGGCTTGGCGAGATTATGGTCTACCTCACATTGATAAACTTACCAGAAAAATGGAACTGAACAATTTTATTGAATGAAAAATGCCAACCCTTAATAAACAACACAGTGCTTGGAATATGTTCGTAACATGTAAGACCTAACTCTGCATACAATCAAACATTGTAACCTGAAGAATTTTTACGGTATTATTCGAGGTCTTCAAACTAAAAACGTAATATTTGTTAAATTTTTCCCACAAGAACGTAATAATTGGTGATATATGGCTATTAAAAAAATTTTCTTCCTATTTAAACTACAAATTTTGCATGTGAACATCGAAGAGGAATGCCAGAAAGCAGAATGACGGTAGCTTTAGCGATGAGGTACAGACCAAGAGGAAAACGAAAAGTGGGAGGCCAATTGACCCCTGCAATGGTTCATGATTATTATTCCATGAAATAAGAATAAAATGGAAATAGCTATGTTTCACATTAATGACCGACGCGTCAATTCAAGTAATTGGATCCATACCCCTGTTAGTTATTACACGTGTCGGAATGCAAAGTGGTTATCTAAAAGAACAGTTTAAGAAAATGTTCGAAACTTCTGAAATTATGGTGATTATTTATTAAATGCTTATTTGTTCACGTAGATTACTAAATATTGTGAAAATGTTTCAGACGTAAGTGTGCATATACAACGCCAAATATTAATATACTCTAAAACGATATCTAGTATCAGAGGATATTCACAATGTAAAAATTACAGGTAAATTTACCTGACAAGCGAAATGTAATTTCCATTAACCTGTACAGGAAATTTTTCTCCATACATAAATTGTACGATTACTGCAATGTGCAGTTAATTTTTCAAATACGACGGCAAAATTTCAGGAACACGTGAAAGAAAATTATAGTACGACAAGCGTACCTCTAAAGTTGAGATTTAAAAAGTGCGAATCGAAACGATACCGCATTTGACGAAACGCCACGATTACGTGTATGTCTCCCAGAAGTTTTTCTTACTTTATTCATAAGGATTTTTATTTTATTGTGTAGGAAATATTGCCTCACATACGAAGAAAAATTTTCCGTACGTTTTCTGGAGTAATGATTCCTTTTTGTAGGTGTCTTTTGGTGCAGTAACACGGAATAAATTTGACCTTTATTACCTTTTACAGTCAATGTAAGCAGTGCCAATTTATTAATACATTTATTAACTTGACAGCTGATTTACGATTTAATTAATCTTTACAATGAAATTTAGTTTTTGCACTAAAATGTTTATAATTACAGAAATACACAGCAGACCTCATCTCATTTGTGTTGTTCTTGTTCTACTTTTTATGCACCTTTTTTTCTACTTTTGGTTTTGTGACGTATTTTTTGATACACAGCTGATCATGTGTTAAGAGACCCCTTTCAACCGAAATAAATACCGAAAAGGTCAGAAAACAATGTGTTTTTAAATGTGTGTATATATAATTATTAATTAAATGTACATATCATATTATTGGCTCATGCGGATGTAAAATACCAATATTAAATATTAAACACATAATTGCACGTATTGTGTGTAGAATTTTAATGTATACTTTGTTGTTTTCTATCTTTGAAACATAAGAAACCTTGTTTATTACAAGAATTGTTTTGTGCCCAATCTCCTTCCAGTTGTTCGGTTGAAAGATATTTTATTTTAATTTCACGGATTGGTTTCAGTAGACCGGAGGGTTGGCAATTGCTAAATGTAAATTACTTTTGAATAATTTTATATTTCATGCCCGAATACCTCTACGTTCTGAATAATTGTAACTATTACCTATAGATTGGACGTAGTCCCATCACTACACAGCCAATTATTTTAATGACTTGGAGCGGTAAACTGAAATTATTGGTAAAACGTGCATTGGCTTTGTTACTTCCAATTCTGTGAATATTTCCATGCAAAATATGAATGCTAATTATTCATGATTATGAGCGTAATGAAACTTTTACTCTCACTGTAAACTGTCTTCTGCGTTCATTTTGCTAGATGAAACATGTACCCACACAAACTGGAATAAAAATACTGTAATTGCAAAATAAACATGTAATACACTTGAGGGTTCATTTTGATTACGCTTGTGTCCAAACATGTGTGATGATAATCTGCTTATTCGTTATGTAAATCGCAAAGTGAAAAAAAAAAAAATTTTTTAGGTCTGCTGTTGCCAACCGCGCTAGTACACGTATAGGCCTACGACATTTGTATAGTTTATAAAGTCATTGTGAAAATCTAGTGTAACTAAATAAAGTAATTACTTTATTTTATAATGATGCGGGTTTTGAAACAGGTTCATAACAGAAGTAAATACAGTGAATGGTCAAACGCGTGGGGTTCTTGATGAAATATAATTCCACCGTCGTTTTTAGGCGTAGAGAAATAAATGCTTTAACTCGTATACTTTTTCTGAATAAGGACGGCAACATATTAGTTTGGTGAACGCGAATTAGTAAATTGTTTTTCCCAGTTTTTGATTTGATACAATCGGAAAATCTGGCCACTGGCACTGTTAGGGGAATGGTTTCTAATTTTATAATAAGCTGATGTTATACATATTTAGCATTGCTTAAAATTTAATAAAATATGCACTCTTCTGTGTATTAATTCAACTTTTCAGATTCGCTGCTTAAAAAAAGTATGTAATTATATTGCTGTGCAAGGAAGGATGTTATCCTTTTGAAATGCAGGAGTTCTACAATGGCTTGGAAGAACCATACCAAATGCTAAATCACTGTGAAGTTCTGATTGGTTATTGAGATTTCCTATTGATTTATGGCGTGTTAGTCTTCCGTCATGATGTTTTATTGTGTGTCTCGAGTTCTTTCCTGCGTTCTAGCTTCGTTTATGGTTTCTTAGGTATTACGTGCTGTTAAATCCGATAATTATTATTGGACACGAATGAAATTGCAATAATTTTTATATTTTATAAGTTTTTGTTGTTGTTGTTGTTAAGGCTGGCAGATATCATCTAGAAGGCCCGTTATTATTCTGAATTTCTTTAATTTTAAGTTGTATGAAATCAGTTTCTTGTATCTTCTTGTGTTATGTTACTTTATCTCATAAAAATAGCCAATGCATTTTGGAGAAGAGAATGATCTTTACGTGCACATCTGCAGCTATGACTCGTGTTAAGTGGATGGATTATTTTTTACTCCCAGCATCTTGGGGTTCTGCCCGCAGTTCACATGTGTGTAGTGTCGCAGTGAACTTGTTCAGATGCCAAGTAAAATGAGCGACGCCTCTGCACAAGGACACAATGCCAATAACCACGAAGCAGAGCTGCAGATGTGCGCGTAAGGCAGTGAAACAACTTGTTCCAAAATTATTTTCATTAAAAGTCAGTGGCTCGACTCATGAGTGTAGTAGATTTTGAGTAATAACAAATCCTTGATTTTTATGATCTCTGCAAATGATTTGCCAGCGAATTAGTGACAATGTGCTCCGTAGGCAGCCTGTGGTGGTAAATTGGTGGTACACTAGATAGATCACGGCACTCACATAGAATATTACAAAGGTGACGTCAAAGAAAGGAATTTCAACAAAATAATAATTTTTCTTGATGTATTTTTAAGCACAGATCACAAAAAACATACTTTTTTTTTTAGCAATGCCCACCTTTCCTCATACAATTACAAACCATAATACATATTTAATGTGCAAAACATCCAATGAAAGCACCACTTTAATACACCAATTATATGCTATTAAATAGGCCATCAATTTATTAATTACACTCGTATAATATTTCCCTTCTCAAAGAAGTACACAATAACTATTTCCTTTATTTTAATGAGTCCACTAATATGAAATATATTACAAATAGGAGGCATGCACTACAGACAACAACTATTCTATGATTATAATTTTTTCTCTGAAATATTAACGAGAAATTTACACTATAGCGTTTCAGTTTAAGATACAGCAAGAAAGCATAAAACAGTGAAATCATAATATTCTAACATAGAGACAACATGGCGCCTCTAATTTACAAGTGCCTATCAGAAACAACAACCTTAAACATGCCTGAAATAAACATAACATGGCGCCTTAAATTGGATGAAAATTCTTTGGCTTCTCTGCCAGAAGAAAACTACAACAAACTGAAAAAAACTTAACGGAGTGCTTTATCATAAGCACAATATTTTATTAAATAGAATATAAACTATTGTTATCATATTCAGCAATTTCATGATAAAACACGCTGTATATTTCTACATATCAGAACCCATTTGGGCATACAAACAGCAATTATACTCATTACCAAAACACTGCAGTATAACAAATAAAATATATTAACTACTTATCATAAGCTATTCCTGCCATCTCTGATTTACTATCTACAAGTTATCGGTATAAATACCTATTTCGCATCACCCACCAAACTTCAAACAACAAGTCACAGGTCTTCAAATTTCTTGATAAGAGTGAGTCAGCCACATTCTCAACCAGTCAGCTTACAGGTGACGTCACACCGCCGGCAGAAGTTGGGGCCAAACTTTTAAACGGCAGTTGTCGAGATAACTTGCTGTATGACGGACAGCATGTCGGTGCGCCTCGAACCTTCCTCGTCGGTAAAATTTTCTCTCGTTACACCTAGGAAAGTTCCGCCTCACAGCGTAATAAGGGAAGGATAGTAGCCTAGTCAGTTTCAAAACCCTCCAATTTTATGCATGTACTAATATTCTCGGCATAAAACAGTAAATTCGTAACGTGAAACATTTTCGTGTTCAAATTGCACGACGTAAGTTTGGACGCAACAGACACAGCTGTTCAATCTTCTCAAGGTTCTTGCGATCTACGGAATTACTATGCGAAATGTAATGGACGTACTGCAATAACCACTTCGTGCCTGTAAACCAAGAATGCGGAATGAATACCATTGGTCGGCATTAAGCAGAAAGGAACTAACACACAAAATAATATATTTTAAGATAATCATACCAGCTGAGAAGGTCCGGAGAATGTCCAAGAAAATGAACATTTGGAAAAAAAAAAAAAAAAGTTTACACAAGATTTAGATGCACACGAAAAACTTTGAACATGAGTTACCTTAGTTCCAGTGAACTGTCGGTTGGTTCCAAGTTAGGATGTAGTACACATAAACATATTGTTACGTTTACATTTAATGATATCCTCCCTTTTGGTTGCTTAGTGATGGTGGAGTATTTACGTAAAACGTACAGTATTTCATTAAATTTTGTAATGAGGGATTCTGACAATATAAGTGAAACTCGCAGTCTAAATATCAGGTACGAATTTAATTTACAATATATACACCTATTTAATTACATTTATGATGTTCTTTATGGAGGGAGGCAAGAATAGTTAGAGAAATTTAATTACTTATGAGCCACTCAATTTAGTTACGACGATGACAGTCCCACCTTGTTAATGATGCCGAGGCAGATGTAAGGAAACGTCCACGGTGATCAGCACGTCGTAGATCTGGACGTCGTGGTGCATCTTGGTAGTGAAGTGGTCCTGGCGACGATATGACGCAAACAGACCTCGTAGGTAGCGTGACACGCCCCTTTAATGCGCTCTGTGTGGCAACTCGTGGGGAGTTCTGACTTGCAGTTTGCAGTAACTTATGTTTAATATTATGGAATTCCTGGCCGGGTGGCCTGGTTACTGATCGCTGTGTTAGAACCAGGGTTACATGGTTCATAACAATATAAACAGACACATACACACAAACACACCTACACCCACGTACACACACAATTTATGTATAACTATACGCGCTTAGTTTGAAATCTCACCATCTGAAAACCATGAATTGCTTACTGGCGTTTAGATGCAATCTGTATTTCCTGGTGTAGGCCTATATATTATGTTTCTCTCCCTGAAACTTAAGAAACCGTATACTAAATTTCATAGATCTCAGTACATGTACAGTACTTTAATAAATTCGATTGACTTGTAAGTAGTTTGTACAAGCCGTGTTCAAATTTTCAAAGTTGTGGCGATTTGAACAATTTTTTTTGTAACATGGACGGTACTTATAGTAAGGTGACTTAAGATTTATGTATTTTGTTCAAGTCATGTTCGTAGTATTAAAACGGCGGCCATTTTTTTATTTTCCGATCGCGTGAGATATCTGACGAGCTTCTCTTTCAGAATACCATAAAAGTTGGTACACATATAGCAAAATATTTTGTGTATTTGGTTAGTACTATGTTAATATTTTCAAAATAACGACAATTTAAAAATTTATTTAATCACATGAGGTACCTGAGCAACCGTTGTTCAGAATTTCATCAAACTAAGTAAACAGTTAGTACTTAGTAAGATTATTGCTGTGTTTATACTTTTGAAATGTTGCCATTTTAACATTACGTAGTCACGTGAGATATCCAAGAGAACCATAGTTCCAAATTTCATAAAATTAGTTTCACTTATACCACTTCGTAAAATCACCAGACATTTATGGCTTTTTTAATGTCAAAGACTAGTTTTAAAAATGCGGATGTTATAATATGTTTCATTTTTCTCATATCATGGAATATATATCACTCTAATTTGAACCAAACGTCCTTCGTGTAAATGAAACGTGAGAGAGTGTAGTCTTTTAGGCCCGCCATTTTAGAAGACAGCACGACACGAATTAATAAAGATTTATTGCAGTATTTATAGAAACACTAGACATTGTAATAATGTAGTATATTTTGACAGTTTATTTTACAAGTTTTGATTTTGGTGCTAATTAATTTTCTACGTACGCAAGTTCTTAAGAGCGCGCGACATGGATAAATAAAGACCTTGTTTCGTATTTCACAACAAGTAAACCGATTACAACAATATTTTTTAATTTGGTAACGAGCGAGATGGGCAACGGCAGCACGTTGGATTCTTATTCTGGATGAACCGGGTTCGATCCCCAGCTCCTGATGATAATTCGGTTTTCCATGGTTTCCCCGGAATCGCTCCAGACGAATGCTAGGATGGTTCCTTAACAAAGGTCATGGCCGACTCCTCTCCCAGGTCCTGTCGTTGTACCAAGTTGTGTGTCACCGTCTGTAATGACCTCGCTGTCGCCGAGACGTAACACCCACTTACCTAACATTTCGACAGTTCGTTACTATAAAAGAATTCCCCTGTTTAAAGCTTTTCGTCACGTCTTAGGGGACATAAAGAGGAAATTATGCAGTGTAATTAGGGTAGCAGAGGTTGGAAAATACCTGCATATCGACACACAAATGGCGTAGTCCAGTTCCAAAACTCCCCTTGTCCACTTTCACAAAAACTGAGAAAATGGAGAAAAACTGATTTGCAAGCCCATTGTGACATGGCCAAAGCAGTTTTTCTAAGTGTGTCTGTTATTGAATAAGACAAATTTTGGAAACTATCATCACGTAAACTTTAGCACACATTTAAAAGCTACACAAAAATGTTAAGAACTCATTTTTCCTTGATTATGGACAAGGCGAGTTTTGAACTGGACTAATTGTGGTCCATGAAGTTCGCAGTCTGAGTGAAAATAGCAACAACTGGCGCAGTTATCGAAATCTATGCCATTCACTCTATGAGCTATATTCGCATGTCTGTACCTAATACCAAAAGCACAGAAGAGCAACTTCGCCAGTTTGACAGTGGTAGCGCATAGGTGTCTACGTATCGCGATAAAAATTAATGAGGCAGAATGAGGTGATTACGGAGATGGCCCGTAATGAAAAGGCAATGGAAACTGCAGCTCCCCACGATATCACGTCGGCCCGCGGTATCGTCACACACGAGTCCCACATGTGAGAACTGGGGAGTGGCCACGATGGGTATCAAATCAGAATCGGCGTGGCGGGATGCGACCGATACGCCACCTCGGCTCCCTGGCTGTCAGCTCGTCCACTTGACGCACTGTTAGGTCGCAGAGTGCTATTTGGAGATACGTAAATGCTGATTGTAAATATCACAGACCACAAGTTATGAGGGAGTGTTTGATAGTCTTATTATATTTTAAGTTTTTGAGCCATAACCTTTATTTAAATGGTATTGTCAAAGTGTTCCATTCGACAAAGCATAGGATACATTCTTGGTGAACTGCTTGACAAACATAGTAATGGAATACCTCGCTAATTTTTCATGCAAAATCATTGCAAGAGAATGCTTAAAAGTTAACTTATAATCTTTTGCAATGATTCTACATGACAAATTAATGAAATATTCCAATACCATTTATGTCAAGCAGTTTACCAAGAATATATTCCGTGCTATATCGAAGACACATTTTTGATAGCACAATTTGAATAAATGTTGTAGCTCAAAAACTCAAAATACAATAAAATTGTCTGACACTCCCCTCAAGATATTTCTCAAGATTTGTGACCTTTGGGTAGATCTGTATCAACTTCTAACCAACGTTATGTTAACTAACATCCTACTAGGCTTATTATCTTGTTATGAACGTTACACATGTATACAGGACGTCTAGAAACTAACGCTTAACAAGCACATCACGCGAATCCTGGGCTAAATTGGAGACGAAAATGTTAGTGACAAAATGTTGTACGATGTGACTTTACAGGCACAATGTGGCAACACAGCACTGTAGTTATTCCCCTCTTGCGCTCCACATATATTTTACTTATCTTAGTACTACTGTTCTGACCTGCATATTATGGGTGCAAGTTAAAATCCCTAGCAGTCCAAACATGATCCTACATTTACTCGACGGATACGTAAAATAATACCTGGACGTAAAGCGCAAGACGGGACTTTCTCCATGCAGTGTTGCCACATTCTGCACGTAATATATTTTGCCACACATTTTTTGTCTCCAATTTAGCCTAGGGTTATCGGCGTGCTTGTTAAATTTCTTGATGAAGATTCTTTTTAAATGTACAGACATATATAATACAAAATTTTTTTTTTTTTTAGATATTACGTCATAATATGACAGGGTCACCACTGGACGTTTCATAGAGGTGAGTTATTGGCGAGGAGACTTTACGTCATTTATGTGTCTTGCGCTTATTGGCTAGGGAGAGGTGTGATGCGGGGATCACACATACGTTGGAAACAAACAACCCAGAAGTGTCATACAATAGAATAACAAACAAAGCCACATAACTTAGAATTTTCACATGCTCTCTGTAGAAACACACATTTTAGAACAAACATTTGCTCGAAACTCAGATGACAGAAACGTTATATATAGGAATCACGGATGTTAGGACACCCACACTATAGAATCACAGATATTATAATAAACGGACGACAGAAGCACACATATTATTACCACACATCGAAGTTACGTTAAAACGCCGTACAAAATAAATTCACATCTCAGAACCAACATGTAGCTGAACCACAGATGTTTAATTGATCGTGCTTCAGAAACACACATTGTAGAACCACGGAAATTAGGCATGCTTAAGGGCACCGCCTGCCCGCGCGTGAGAGGCTCAAAACCGACGGAGCAGTAAGGTCGATCTTGAAGCGCGCATAAAATGCCGCGTCGCCTCAACGAGCCAAGCGCTGAACTAGCGTGCAAGCTTCCCGCCGATCGGTTTTTACTATTGGACATTAAGCGGCGACCATACTATTTTATTGGTGGAAAGTCTACAACTAAGTTTGGTGCAGGTCGCAATCTGAGTGTCACATACATCCGGTTAGTACATTTTGAAATACGGAAGACTAAAAAGGCCGTTTTTAGCCATGTTGAATGGCTTAGAAACAGTACTTTTAATGAGCGTGGCGTCTTAAGAGGACGGGGTACATAGTTCAACGCTAAAAGCTTTAATCTATAACTGTAGGTTTCTTGAAACTTATTTGCGAAAAGTAAACAATAGCAATCCTAGACAATAGTTTTAGCTAACGTTTTAAACAAAATGGTTTCCAGTGTTAGGAACTTCTGAGGCACAATCTCTGACGCCGGAACCTCGTACATTTAACTGCGGCGCAAGAGATCACGCGTAACAAATGAGTAATTCTGGATAAATATTTATTCACACAGTTGGCAAATACCATTATCTAGGATTGTCATTGAGTACTTTGTCCATATTGGCTTCGAAAAAATCGTAGAAGTAAATTGACGTTTTCAGCGTTTATTTATCTATCACGCACTCTTAACAATGAGCTTCCGACCTAGTCTGAAGTTTGTTTTCTTTTCGTACGTTGGCACAACGGGCACACGTGGAATATTTTCGTAGAGAAAACCTGTTTATGAACACACTGCAACGCATTTGAAGCGTGGGGTAGGCGGCCGCCTTAAGAACGGGAAAAATTGTAGCGGTATCGACGACACTGATATCTAGTCGTTTTTCAGGTAGTGTTCCTTTATTGTTTAATGTACTGTGTAGGTGGCACAAGAGTTTGAGTTTTTGCGCCGCGATTTAGACAACCTGCATTGTTCTCCATGCTCATCATCGAAATATTACATGAACGCTCATTAGTTCTAGAATTTTTTTAATCAGAACGTCGTTTCCAAGATGCATGTAGCAGAACTAGACCCTACAGCATTTTTTCCACCCTCTCATTCTCACGTCACACCATTTAATGCTTAGTTTAAAAAAATCACGTTATTTCCTTTTTGTTCGTTGTTCGATGAACTCTGTTGTTTATTGAATGTTGTAATTACGAGTTTGAAGTCTTCCACTTATGTCAATATCATTACAACATGTAATTTATTTTATTGTTCGATTATTAAAACCGAAACTAGGTCGGTATCTTTGAAACATCAGCTGCAGTGTTAAGTGCTTTTTTTTTTGTGATCTTTTTAATTTTAGTTTCGACCATATCGCAGTTATTTGTAAACCTATACCTAGTTACCATTTCTACGGTTTGGTATTGTGGTTATGTGCTTAACGTAAACATTCTGAATGAAGTGACGACGTAAAGAATCGCATTCTAGCACAAATGTTAATTCAGCCAGCAAATCCTGCCTGTAGACTAATTGACATGCACTGTTATCGATATGTATTTATTGAGAAGCCATCTTCTTTGCCTCAAACTTGGTAGACTCCTTAAACCAAACATATGATATTAAACGTTCTTCATTATCTGAGTGCGCGACGCCGCTAGGGAGGTCGTTATTCCGATTTTAGCAAGGACTGAGTTTTACGGAGAACGTTCTTTGCCCCTCATATTTTCTCTTACTACCCAATTATTTACATTCCTTAAAATTTGCTCATAATACTGATGTTTCTGATCATCACTAGAGCTTGCAGATTAGTTACAGACAATACAAATTTTGCAAAATTCTCTACCCAAAAATTTATAACATAATTTATTAATATATATCTTTATTCAGATCTAAACTATTCAGCATTACGTTTTAGTTTACGTGTATTACGATTCTCAGTACCGTCATAAAATCATTATAAAAGTAGACTACAATTTTTGCCGTTCCTCTGTTATATTGCTAAATACACATACATTTTTCCATATGCATTAACCATAACGTTGTATTCATTAATTGGATTTAGTTTATTGTATTTATTAAGTTAATGTTTCACTACTTTTTCTGTTTTGGTTCATTCTACAGTTTACAATTTTTTTTTACCCCACCTAGCGTTTTTTGTCTGCCTTCAGTAGCTTAGGCCTACCCTCCAGCTCTCGAGCAGGATTTACACCCACTTGACCGAGAAGCCGCTCTAGAGACTTGCTGGACGGTCTAAAACTTTATTCGCCGGATTATATATTGAGCGCTTTATAAATTGAAAATTTTTATACCCCAGGTTAAATTCGCGACGTTCAAAAACGCCTCAAAACAGCCTGCATTGTCCGCCCATGCGACAGGTAAAAGATGACGTATTTTATTTGCTGATGACGTAACTTGTTAGTAATCGGTCAGCTGCTACGCAATTGGAACACTCAGTTGCCTGTTCGGTGATCTTAAAAGTTGAACCTAACGGAACGTTAACCATTTAGGTTTCCATTAGGGATATTCACGTCTGAGTTAAAATATGTCAAGAACTTTATTATGTATAATCTTACGCTAAAATTTCAATAATATTTGAGCTCGTCATAAATTTGAATTTACAAATTGATATCTAAAAATACCAAATATCAAACATAACGCTAGATAATTGAACTATGCTGGCCAACATACTGGATTTACAACAGTTGCGTCTATAAAATAAAATTACCCAGGCATGTGTGAGTCTGTGCGATTGGTAGACGTTACTCGCTGAAAAGTTCGGGAAAAATTAAACACGATTCTAGTAAACGGCCCATAAAGCGATAATTGTATCACAGGAAAACATATAAATATAGTTGAAAAAATATTATTTGACTCTTCGTAAATATGGCTAGTGTACACGTGTACAATACGCTATAAATAATACAGGATACCATAAAGACATAAAAAAGTTTTAGAAGCTTACCGTAGCACACCACATATATAAATATATTTACAGTGTTGAATTGTGTCACGGCTGTTCCTCTTGAAGATAATTTATTAAACATACAAAGGTTATCGCCAACGCGTTTGCCTACGAAAAGAAGAAGCCTAACTTCATTTCATGCTTCCATTATTTTAAAAATGCAGAACGCTAGAAACACGATTTCACAATTGCTGAAAATGTCTGGAAACGGGTTTATTTTTAAACTGCTGCAACTTCAAGAAATACCATGCTACACGAAACAAAAGCCGCGTTTACCGTTATTTCGTGCAAAACATAAATATAATTATAGCAGCACTTCCACGTAGCAGTCTGACCCTTATCGCTCTCTTGCCTCTGATACTTAAATGATGAACATCACATTTTGCATTGAGGCGTTTTAAATTCTGTTCGTTCGCATATGGAACTAAACACACACGCGCGCGCACACGCACGCACACACACGTCTAAATCTCTACGTACCGTATGGCGCACAGACCAGACGCCGTCATAAAACGATGACTCTATAATTTAATTGGTTAACTGCCTATATCAACGTTCATTGTAGAACATTCACTGTGTTTCGTATCAATCTGAACAATATGTTTTGTAACATAACTGTTTGAAAAGGCCATGTTGGAGTGCTCAGAAATAGCATTACAATTGCGTTTCATGTTTTGAAAGTATACTTGAATGTTATTGTGCGGTTTTCTCTTGTTATATAGGTACATTGTAAAGATAAATAAATAGACAGTTAAAACTAACAACATTTGACAGTTTACAATACTTACCTTAAAAGTTACAATAAGATTATTGTGACTGTGATACTGTAGTTAAGGCAGTAAAATGTGATCTACTCTTTTATTATAGTTTTCTGTAACCTAACATTTTATGAGCTTTAATAGTGATGATAGCTGTTATATATTTTATTCCCTGACGTTTCGGGGCGAAACTAAGAGGAAGTTGAAATGATAGTAAGAGGAAATACATGATTTAAACTATTTTGTTTAATGACACAAAGGCTAAGGTGAAGATAGACAGAGGAGAGAGTATAGGGAGCGAGATAGAAGTTAAAATGAAGCAGAAGGAACTCACCCAACTCTTAAGTCACGACTTCTCGCCGCCCAGAGGGAGGTGCGCTGTCCTGGTCGCTACTCGCTCACTGACTGTGTTTACTCGGGTTCGGAGCCCTGTCCCTCGCCCCCATCCTCATGTCATTTCACCACTCTATAGTGATGGGGGGTGGGTGGAGTCCCGCTTTGATTGCTGATGTCGAGACGCTAATTTGTAGGTCGCACAGTAGCGCCATTTCACAAAAATGCTTAGATGAGGCTATGGTCAATTCTACTACAGGTTAGATAGGAAATGTGTTTACTTATGGGAGAGTTTGGCACGGGGAAAATTTCTGCCGCTCTTTTCGCTGCTATCGTTAAGGGACCATAAAAATTTCGAAACTGTAGTTAAATGAAATTTAAATAGGACTGGAAATTACAGAAGTCATCTAACTTAATTTTAATGAGAAAATAAACGAATTTCGCATTTTAAATTACTTACTTTATGTAACTAAAAATTCAGGAACGCTCCGTGATTTTGCAATTTGCACCCATTACCGATACCAGCACTCAAGCGGCAGAAATTTTCCCTTCGACAAACTTTTAACATTGATCTTTCTAACCTGTAGTGGAATCAACCTAAGTTGAGGACGTTCGACTGTCGTGCTGTGACGCTCAGCTCCACTTGTAACACTGTGTAATGTGTAATGATATATCCTTTCCAGCTCGGCTATAACATGTATAGGCACAATAATTCGGCACGACAGTATGTTTCGTAACGCAACACATGTTTTTACGCTATCAACGCATTGTAATGAGGGGCTAACTAGAGAACAGATGTCATAGCACCATCTCTCATCTCTCAGTCAATTAGAGCGCGCTGTTGTAGACATCCTTACCGACAATCAGTACCGAGGCATATATCATTGCGATCTAATGGTGCCCTTTCATCTACACACTTTACCATTCCTCAGTTTCGGACATACTCTCCGTTTATTTCAGGAGTATTCATTTCAGTCTGTGGGCTATAGATACTCCTAACAATTTAAGGCTTCTACCTTCTGGTCGTGTGTTTGTGTTAGTGAGGCACGGTGCTAAGGGCGATGTTGACCGGCTCATCTGGTGCGGTATCGCCTCTACCGCAAGACACTGAAACGGCGTACAATGGTACCGTAGACCACTTTCAGTGGTGATCCCATCTTTTTGTTGGCGGAAAGTTTTAAGCTACGTCCAATGTTTACTTCTATGGTAGTTTCACTCGAATCCTGTGAGTAGTTTTCAAGGTATAACATGTTGAAAAATCTGTTTTAGCCATTTTGAGGGGCTCGAAAATGATTTTTCTTATCGAGGCGATGCTTTGGAACGACCCTTCAGTCGTCTTTTGAAATGTGTTTTCTTTTCGTACATCGACACAATGTGCATTAAGTGGAATAGTTTTGTAACGAAAACGTTTTTACGAACACGCTGCAGCGCAAAGGCCTGGTAGTTTTGCAGTGATTTCGAAAATAATTTTTCCAAAATGAACTAATATCTCTATCACAAAATCGCTACATTGTTTTGTCACTAATACATCAAAGTTTCTATCTGAATTTTTTCCGTTGTAATGAACACAATGGATTTTTAGATTCTTGCACCCAAAGTATCACATATTTTAGCATGAAAATGAGCCAAAATGGCACAAAATATTTTTTTTACTGGCAAACGACTCATTTTTTTAAAGCCTACGTATAATTGTGCATAGTATGACTTCACACGCTCTCAATTTTTTTCAACCCATTTGGTTGAAAACTTTTTGAGTTTTTTGCACCAACGTGAAAAAAACTACCGGGCATGGCCTTAAGCGCGCGGGGAGATAGTTTGATTCTTATTTGAGTAATCACAGACAATGCGCTATATTCAATGGTTGGCAATCAAGTTGGAGTGCTATAAATGTTTGATTTCCTCAAGGTTCAGTGTTCAGTTTCTTCTTATTCTCGCCTTGCGAAACATTTGGGAATAAACACTGTACCTCAAACACCACATGTACGTAACTAACTTTAAACAAATCTCAACTTCGGTAGTAGTAATTATTTACGGTTACACCTCAAATTAATTACGATCTCGCAGAAACAGAGCTGATCGGAATGGAACTGCTGCAAATCATGCTGTAACACAGTTTCTCATATCATCCATAAATAAAATGGCGTTTACACAGAAACAGTTTTGCAATACAATAATTACTCTCTCAAAAATGTTAACTTAGAGGTACGAATGAACGACAAACCTCAACATGAACAAGTTCAGAAGAAATAAAACAATTTACACATACATAAAACATATGTAGGTCCCGCGACTAAACGACAGGGCTGAATACACTAATAACGTTAAGGACAGCGTTTAATACGAAACTCACAATAGCTATTTAGTGTAACGTTGTGAATAAATGTTCCATAGTATAAATATTTAAAAAGAAATGTCCGCCAGTCATTCAACCTGCATAGTCAGATTTCGTCACTCTACTGGACGTTGGGTGTGCAGATTCTTCCTAATTTTGTGAACCCCGCAAAATGGTTTATCACGACATTAAGAGTCACAATCTGCTGGTGCATGTACTGTGCTGCAGCGTATTATCAGAAAGATTTTTTTTAAGAGATACTGCTGTACTTGCGTTATATATCTTCATTTACGAAAATAAAATGTATTTAAAACTATGCACCACTATTTTTGTTTTATAGATATCATGCTTAAAAATATTGTTTTCTGAACACCTGAAAATGGCTAAGAAGAACTTAATTTTAATGCTGTCACGTAAAAAATTCCAACCGGAATCGTAACACAAATATAGAGAAGCATGCGTTCAACTATATTTTGCACTTTGTAAATAAAATAGTAGAGTCATCGCTTAAAGTCCCTTCGGAAAATGCCCACGTAATACCAGTGCTGTGTCGTCATAACCGTTTCCGCAATTCTAAGAATCAAAAGGTCAAAACACTGTTGCCCATGTGTAGGCTACATCTTAAGGGCGCGTATCGCCTCAGTTTTCAACGTCTTTTTATATTTTTATATTTGTACCAGATATTATTTTTCTTATTTCAGACGTAAATTGTGACTAAATCTTCCTCTTAGAAAATTGTTGTATCTCTCATAGTTTTCGCGTAATGAGTCGTAAACGTCAAAATTTGCATTTCACGGTTTCATGTACGTCACTAAAACCAACTGACATACCAAACCGAAAAATAAATTCACTGTGTATAACAATGTTGTAGTATATGATTTGACATACATAAAAACTAAAATATATATATTTTTATGTATTTAAAAAAAATTAATATTTAAATTTTCAATTAAAAATTTAGAATTTTTTATTAGATACAACAATATTTTGTTTTTTGTTTTTATATGTGTCATTTCATGGTCTACAACGGTATTATACACTGTGAATATTTTCGGTTAGGTAAATCAGTTGGTTTTAGTGGCGTACATAAAACCGTTAAGTGCAAATTTTGACGTTTACGACTCATTACGCGAAAACTATGAGAGAAACAACAATTTTCTAAGAGGAAGATTTAGACACAATTTATGTCTAAAATAAAAAAAAATATCCGGTACTAATATAAAAATAATAAAAGACGTTGAAAACAGAGTTGAAACGCGTCCTTAAGGCCTTGCTCTTTAGTTTTACAGTGGTTTCGAAACTATGTTTTTAACTCAAATTAATACATATATAAAAAATTCATTCTTACAGTTTTAACACTTATGTATCATCGTTTGTATCTGAATTTTTTTTGTTGCAATACACTAAGAGAATTTTTAAATTTTTGCCCTTGAAATATCACATATTTTGTTGTCAAAATAAGCCAAAATTAAGCAAAATATTTTTTTGCTAGCAAGCGGCACATTATTAAAAAAAAAACTCTGGCAAAATTGTGTATCGTATGACTGTACACAGTTTCAAATTTTTTCAAAGCATTTCGTTAAAAAAAAATATTCGAGTTATTTGCTATTGTTTAAAATAAATGAAAAACCGTAGCCTTAAAAAAAACACTCTGTTCGTGCTACTGATCACCCTCTTTTTCCTGCTTTAGAATCGAGCAAAATTGAATAGAAAAAAAGGAGGGAGAGTGGGGTTACTGGGGACAGAAAAACGCATTTTCTCTGTTCCTCGTTAAAGTCGCGTGTTTCAAAACATAACATATTTATTCCCCAATCTCGACTGCGTGGACTGTCTTCCCAGCCGGAACCCAATTCCCGTTGTTGTTTTCCTTCATGGACTTCGTGGTTCTGTAGGAGGATTTGTAAGGGGAGGGGTAGGGGGTAAGGGGGTTGAAATTCGCACAGCTCGCGGTATCATGTCAGCTGGCCAGGGTATGTTTTCATTGGATTTAAGGGCCTTGGGGAAGTGGGCGAAGGGTTCGGTCGCCCTTGGTAAGTGGTCGCCGCGATCCAATTTGAGGAGCAGGCATGGGTGGTTGAGGTAGGGTGGTGAAGAGAAAGAGGTGCGGAAAAGGGACGGGGTGGGAGGAGATGGGGTGCAGGATTACCGGGGCCTAAGGGGATTACTTGTTCGCCTCTGTACAGCCGCGTGCAATCGACTAAAAAGTTGCCCAAGAGAGAGCGGGGGTAGGTTTTTGGAAGGCTGTGTTGTTTCCGCCCCATTTGACTGAGCGCTGGGGACTCCGTGTGCCCGGTGGTTGGCTGTTACGACGGATCACGGGGGAGGACAGACAACCTGTGTGCTAGTCGCTGCCACTGCCTGTCACACGTTCAAATGGGGACTTTCAAAGCCAGGTGTTTAAAGAACCCTGTTCGGCGTGTGCGTGTTTCAACTTGACTACTAGCTAACAATTTATATTATACTACAGTCAACAATCATATACGGTATACCAGAGAGGACACTCAAGGTTATAAAGTAAATGGAATTTTTTTTACCCAGTGCAAATCTGCAAACGTATATATATATATATATATATATATATATATATATATATATATATATATATTTATATGTATATATATATATATTTATTTATTTATTATTTTTGTTTTAACAATTGGCTGCATGCTCGCGTACTTACTCTTCAGAATGCAATTCACGAAGGTAGGCTAAGAAATACATAAAACGTGTTTTTCATTGTTATTTGCTGCTCT
>PNEQ01112198.1:0-46290 GCA_003012365.1 Medauroidea extradentata
TTCAAATAAAATATGCCCTCATTTACGAGATGCGTAACGGCAATAGCGCGTGTTGTTTAGATTAGTCGATGGACAGAAACCAGACATTAACTCGCAGGTATTTATAACTAAGATTACTTTTTTTATATCTTACATTCAGCCCCCGTGCATTTAATGAGTAGATATTGTAGCTAAAATTTATCGGAGCAGTTTAATGTAGCTGTAAACATTGCACGACCCTATGTAAATAAAAGCACGTGGCATTATTTGTGTTTACATCTGCGGAAAGATATAAACTGGCAGGAAATAGAAATTAATCAGGGCTTTTTTGAGTGTTCACTTTATTCCGAATCACCTATATGTAATAATCTCTACTGTATTTAACCACATAACCTGCGCAAAATATAAGACATTGATTGGATAACGTTGTTGGGAACTTATATCATAATTTTAAGTTTAGTATGTTTTAGACGAGTCAGAAAAGACTAAACAATACATGTATTAATTTTTTTTGTGGAGTAATTTTGGTTACTATAAATTATTTTTGCTGGTTCAGTAAAGCAACTTGTTGAACTTGACTACAATGTTACCCAAGACGTTTGAGATGTGTTTTACTACCAAACAGCCGATTAAGTTATAAGTTACCTTAATTAATTAACTTAAATTCATACAAATTAGCTATTGTTGTGAACAACTTGAAATGAAAAGTAATATCTCTTGTCATTTCACTTTTAATTTTCAAATCGAAGAGGGGCTGAACTGATTGGAAACTGAAGTGTCTTGACAAGAAATACTTGTGCGACCAGCAATTATTTTAGCGTAGGAGCTCATTCACTATCATTTGTTGTACATTGAAGTAGGTAGGGCGAGTAAAAGCTGATACGCTTTTGTCCGCGGATGTCTCAGCTTCTCCGCGCTAAGAAGCGTCAGTATCAGTAGCTGTGAAGGGTGATAAGTTATCACTGATAACAGATAAGCTAGCCTCACACATTCCACCGTTCCCACGTCCTCACTCATCGCGAGGTTAAGATGAAATAAGTCAACGCGCATCTTGTCTGTGCACTCTTACCCCTCTTCAACTGGGCGACCTTCTTCCCCTTTTTCGCCAGCCATGCCTACACACCACTGACTACACCTATCATCCAGATTTGAGGCATTTCTCACGCATGTTGGAACAGTCGGTAGCTTCACTTTTTAACCCCTGGCCAAATAGGAAAGGTGTTAATTATAAGTTTCACTGCTATGTCTGTCTGTGGATTCGTAGCTCGCAAACTGATGAACCCATTTCAATGTGCTTGCGTGTGTGTTTGTGTGTGTGCTTGCGTTTGTGTGTGTGTGCTTGAGTGTGAGTGTTGTGTTTTTGTTTTTACTGTATTTTATTATATTATTATTATTTGTTTCAATGGTATGCTTCTTAGCTATATTTTATGAAAATGTTTGAAGCTATGAGAATGTGGTGGCACTGCTCCCCTTCACATACATACTGCAGTTCGTTGCGCCCACGCAGACCACGTGCTCCCACATCCGCACCCTCGGTAATTTGCCTGTAGAATTATAGTAGATTTAACATGCCCTCAGCTAGCTGTAGTTTCAGTGGTAGAGTCACAAGTTCTTACCTAAGTGTCGTGGATATGAGAAGAGAAGAGCGAAAACCAATATTTGCCTCGTTAGGGATACACAGAGATCGTTATTACCAATAAATGATAAAAGTACCATTCAGCTGCACTATGTTTATTGTATTCACAGATTCAATCTCAACAACACCATTACAGATCCCTGTACAACACACGCGGTGGGCTCTCACCTCAAGCCTACATCTAATTTGTACTGCAAAACGAAAAGTTAAATTCGGAGCAATAGTATTATTTGCGCAGCCCGATGGCTCACGTTACCAGAAAACAGAATGCTATAGCCCCGATGTTAAAGGATCTCCATGGCACGTGCGCCCACTCGAGCTCTCCCCGCACGCGTCCGATCACTTCGACATTCAGACAGCTAAGAAAGAAAACATCCAGGATGCTGGACTCCCAGCATCCTCCTCACTTCTCTCCGGAAGTGCCCAGAGATGGCGCACCACAGCACGATCTCCATAGGTTAGTACTCTACCTACCGAGAGCATTCCTAAACTCATTGAAATGATTGTGCCATCTGAGAAAACACATTATCCCAGTCTCTACTGACACAATTCCGTCGCGCTCGGCGATCCTTGAGACTGTACATATCTCTGGGCAACTAACAAGAAGGAAAAGTTACAAGATGGCTTCCCTCCTTCAATGAAAACAATAACAAATGATTCCACATACACGATTACACTTTCCTTAGTCCTGAATGCTCTCGCCTGTCACACATTACACTCAAATTGTTAACAGAAATTGCTCGTAGGTACATATTTATAGTTCAGCCCACCGCTCTTAAATTAATAGGTTAGACACATAAGTTACTGTGGAAATTACGTCTCGCTTAACTGAAAGTGTTCTGCTGTACTCCTGCCTGGGTATACACCAACATTGAGGTGTTAAGTCCCGGTTCTGCCACTTAGGTACTACTCACATGTCTTTTCTTAATTCTAACACTCGGTGATCTCGACGCACTACATTCGGCAAGCCAGGTTTTCCAAGCACCGGGCGACACCTAATCTACTCTCTTCCATTATAGCTAGTGCTCCACGAAGCATCTCGGGATCCCATTAGACCTTTCCCGACGCCGAAAAACCACGTATAAACGTATTTCAAAGTTACGGAAGTTAAGATTATGGTTACGTTACGTTTATGCCAACACGAAGCTACAATTCCGCACAACAAACAAATTTGGAATAATTAAATAGGGTATGTAGGCCAAGTACCTTACAAGCTGTGATGTGCTCCACCTACCCTTGCCTTAATTTCTTTTTTTTACCTAAGTAATAACTGAGTGCATCACCTAAAGTGTATTATTTGACTAATGAGTTTCCTGTATTTTAAAGTTACATTAAATTGGAGTCATAATTAGGACCAGGGTTTCATTGGCAAGGTTAATAAACAAGCTCTGACGTGCACACTGGCATTAAAAATCGGCGAAAGTATACTGTGAAAAACATAAAATTTTAGTAGCGCATCATAGAAATAATAGAGCACGTTTTGCACAGCATGTAAACGTAAGTTAAGAGTCAACTTCTTGAAATTTCTTTGGCATCACTCTTCAACACACAATACTGAGAAGTAAACATTGCATGAAACCAGGATATTAATGGGAAAGGGAAGTAAGAGCAAGCTAACAATTGTGTAACGTAACATTGTGGGAAAGCCACAGAATAGTTCACGAGTTATTTTCATTTAGTCCCACATAACTATTTTAAAACATGTAAACGTATTAAATTTTATTATAAAAATATATCGCACTTCGTTAGTGTAAACTTTCTAAATACTTGTATTGTTTAATCTGGTGTCAGTGCTTGCAAAGACTCTTCGACCAAAATAATGAGTGATTCAAAAGCGCTCTATATAATATCAGGCCCCTGGGTTAGAATACATTACATTCACGTCGCTCATCTCGCCGCTGTCTGTAGACATGCGTGCCTGAACTCAAGCACAATCGACTGACTACTGCGCTGACTTACTGCGCATCCGCACGGAGTTTGCGACGTCCCCTACTTTGGCTGCCTCGCATGGAGCCATCGCCCCTCCCTGCAGGTACGTCCAGCGAAGTGAGGTTACCATACCGCAGAGGTTAAACCAGTTACATATTGTTCTTATCACTTAGAAAGTATAATCAAAGAGTGATCTACTTCTAAGTGTGATTTAAAATTAACTCCTGCAAGGTTAAATAAAGGAAAGTTCACATCGGAACCCTTATTTTCAACGTTTTCGTACGTATTTTTTTGCACTTTTGATAAAAATGTAATACAGGCCGTGTACCTTTGGATGTTGAGTGAACCTTATATGCTTTTAATATGAAAACCCTAGATAGATAAACCGATTAGTTTTCTAAAAAAAAAAACTTATCCCGAGTGCAGACATACTTTCGCGCACCACTAGGCGGGCGCCTTAAGGCATTATTGTTAATTACCTTTGGTCCCTGAGAATTATTTTGTAAATATGCTATAGTCATTGGATCCATGTTTATAGAATCGGAGTTTCACCAACTTACATAGGTAGACCAGAGTTCATTATTCTTTTTGTGCTTATGTTGATCTAGTGTGAGTGCTGTGGCCTGCCAGAGCCCACTGCGATCTTGCATACAATGCCAGACATCTGCATAGCCTACAAGCTGCACCTCGAGTCTGGAAGGTTGGTCAATCTGTATGACTGGCTACAGGCTTTCATTGCAGTTGTCTGTCCAGGAGACAGCGAGGAGTCCCAGGAAGTTGACCCACTCATACAGTATCCTTGTGACAACCTGTACTTCTTACTAGTTACTTGTAATATTTACCTTTTCATTTATCTGCTTCCAAGAATGCTGGACAGGTTAGTAATGTGTAGGCTATGTCAGCTTCTGTTCAGGCTGTGAATATAGAGTTGCCAGAGCAGTGTAACCCAAAAAGAGGACACATACTTGTTCAAAGCATTAAAAAAGAGGACACTTAAAAAAACACTCTTAGTACACCATTAAATTTTTTTTATGTAAATGTAGAAATTATTTACTTTATTATCTGGCAGTTTAGTAGAGTAAATGCTAAAAAAGCAAACATAATTTCTAGAAATAAACTCCGAGTATGTTAGCACTACAAAATAAAACAGATTGAAATAGTCTTCAACATAGGCTGACAATTGCACTTTCTGAAAACCATTGACAACAGTAAACATATGTATAACAAACGAACAACGTAGTAATTTCCAAAGCAAAGAAGTTGCACATAAGCGCGAGGCATTTTGGTTCCGTCCCTAAACATTTCGTGACACAGAGACCACATAAAAAGTACGTTTTGGCTCTCTGTTCTTGAAAAAGAGGACATTTGGCCCATTTTTGTAAAGCCCGGCCGGACAGTTTACGAGGCGTTGAAAAGAGGACATGTCCGGGTAAAAGAGGATGTCTGGTAACCCTATGTGAATACCTTTGAAGATTTCTTCATGCACAATGAAGATACAATTTCTGTGTACTATATGTAGGACTCCTAATTTTTACCAAAAATGAAATATTGCAAAAAGTCGGGTGTAGCAGTGCTATAATTTTTTATCGTGCAGGCATGTTTACATACGTAGCTTCTAATGAAGTAAAAAAAAAAAACTTATTAATAGCTATCAATCATTCACCGGCTTTAGGAATGCCCTACGATGTAATGTAAACAAACTTCCTCAATATCCAAATATATGCTTAAATTTTAGCAGAATAACAGGATGTGCATGATTTGTCAATGTTTTGACAAGAAAGCATTTGAACTTGATATTTTTTAAAAATATTTTTTTCATCATCTCCCATCTATTAATGTTGCAAAATAAATTTTTCTCTACATACTTGACATACTGTACAGTGATTCTGATTAGTTTTCACAATATTTGGTTTGGTTTTTAAACAGTAATGTCATGTGAGGAGGGCTGGGAGGAGGAGAGACGAAGTGAGGTTTTTGCCCCCACATGTCGATTAAAGAGTGGAGTCCCCCTTCCCCCCCTCCCCCTTCGTCTAGCTGACTTCCCTGAATGAAAGTTTTACGCCCCTGCCTTCCCTCCCCGAGCTGACTTCCCTGAATGAAAGTTATATGAGATGGGGAAGGGGTGGAAACATGTGGTGCACTGGGAACACTTACACCCAACTGAATGCCACTGGACAAGAACAGACAGCATTGTGGCGATAGAGGATGCATGCAGTAAAGTCTCACTTTCTCTGTGTGCTGCTTTGCTCTGTTGCCACATATCAGCGACCACCGGTCATTTGCCATGCTGTTACCAACCATCAACAGTGTGCCGTATCAAATATGTCATGAGTTAAAATAAATATTAAAATGTTGTGTTTATATATATTTTTTTTTTAAATTTAGCCTTATTTACTTATTTTTTTTATTATTATTATTCATAAGTAGAACCTCTATAATACACTTTGTAAGGGACAAATAAAAAATGGTGTAAATGAAAGGAAAGTGTACATGGAGGGAAACAACAAAAACTGTAACCAAACATCTATTAATAAACATTTTTACACATCAAGTCATTATTGCATCACAGATGTAATGTGCGACATCATAAAGTGTTCAGAAGTAAAATATAATAAATATGCAACCAAAAATTGTTGTTTGGTATGTTTGTCCTACAGGGCATGGATTAAGAAAATGTGTATTTTATACTATTAACACTAATCAAATTACACTTCTATTTTTAAACCTTTATGTACACGTACATAGGTACATTCTACAGGTTTCTTTCTATTGAAATTTCATCCTTCTTCCATAATATCAACATTTACTTTGTAAGTAGAGGGAGAAATATTGTTAGCTTCATAAAATATAAGTGTAAATCAGAGGAAGCAAGTATCAACTGAAGTGTAAATGGCAGGAATACAATACATTGTTAATATAGGGAAAATTATGGGAACCAGAAAAAACTGTTTATTTATTGGGAAAATGTAATTCAGGGCAGTGTAAAATCGGGATTGTACTGTATTAATTGTTTAAATTGTACCAACAGTAATTTTGTGTTTCACATTAATTTTATTTATTATTAATATTTCAGTAAATTTTACATTTCATTACAGTTAATCTTAATCTTTCTTTTACATATTATGAGCAGAACTAACTTGGGGTTGCAGTATCACGTTTTTCTTCTAGCCTGATGTGCGTGACTATGTACGGTATTGCATTTTTTCAACCAAAGTCTTTGTTTTATTTTTTTTTTCTGCTGCAGTTCGCACATTGCTATTCCTGCAGTTTGTATGTGTCCACCCATCCTTCTAATCACATGATTTCATAGCGCTGTGTGAGATCTGTCCACGTGATACAGTATCTCTTGTATCCAGTCTGATCACGTGATATTCGCTGTCCTTGTCCCCCTTGTATGCCATTTGCTGCCTTTTGAGATGCCGCTGCCATCTAGTGGCCCCGTTTACAGCCTTCCTAGGTTGTCTTCCTTCCTCCCTCCCTTTTCTTGTCCATCTTTTTGGCAATATTCAAGCACTCTTTGTACATCAACGATAGTCATGACGTACCACTGTGGTGCGTGCTTGTGGGTGGTGTTTTGCAGAACACAAGTAGCCAATTATGGCATAGTTTTTTTTGTCAACCCACGTAGCTTATTTGTAGTCACTAGTGTACTGCTACAATAGTTACTTAGTCTTACCACATTGCATGCAGTAGAGCAGGGACACTTCTCAGGAATCAAAAATTTATATTTTAACGACGTGGAAACGAAAGCTTGCAACTGGAATGAAGAAGTCCAAGTTTCCATGGTATACAAAACCAGGGCTTTACTTAACGTTCAAATACAAAAATTCAATAATGAACAGCACAAATTAAGAGGGTGCACCACCGACATATTAACGAGTTGAAGCATATTCCATCCGGAAGGAAAAATAAAAAGGGAAAAGCTCCTGGCAGCCAGCACGTGTCGTGTATTCTACACTATTTGCGCCTGCACTCAATGGACAATCCGCTCATCTTATCTTGCCTTGACACGAATGCCCTCAAATTCATAGCAAAAAAAAAAAAAATGAAGAGAAACAGAGCTGGTGCATGACAGCTTAAATTGTCCAGTACACAATGCACCGCCCCCAGCAGCGGACATCTCCCGGCATTCTCCCGACTAAGTCATACCAACACATCATGATCACATGAGAGTACGAAGACGACTGAGAATAAGACCTCGTCCAGCACGTTCAAGTGTGCCGCAGAGACCTCGACAACACGTCATGGCCGCCAGGAACTAGTCCCTACGCAACTTAATTATCTCTGGTTACTTTACGTGACAACTGTAATATTTAAACACTGGAAACTATTTAAACATGGGTCTTTAAATACTTAGTTACACTGAATTTGACAACCAAATCATTTAACTATTATTGGTACAAGTGCTTCATTGCAGAGTGATGCAAAACTCTTACTTGCCGGACATCACATGATGCCGCCTTTCCCAAAAATCTAGCTACCTTCGAGGTCACATGCACCCTGGCGCCAGCCTCCCGCCCGTAAGCGCCTACTTGAAGCCAAAATTTAACTTAAATATTGAAAATTGTGGTTTACACCTCAGAGATCAGAGTTACACAAAAAAGTTACTTAGATAGGTTTCTGGAAATTCAAATCGAAAGACAATGACACTGGTCTTAAATTTCTAGGACAAAATTGATTAATCAGTTATTGTAATACAGTAAACCCTCGATCTAACGACACCGCACTGTGCCAGATAATTATGTTGTTAGTCCCGAGGTAATTAATTTTGAACCCCCCTCCTCCTATTTTTTTTTTAAAGTGAATTTTTTTAAAAGGTAACCAACGTAGAACAACTACTGACTTAAAATAAACACTTTTTCATTTAAATTATATTTTAGTATAACGAAAGGTGTCTTCCTAATAAAATGGTACCCGATAATCCCAAAATTACACTCCCCTTGTATCCAAAAACATAAAAAACTACAAGCGCCCAAAGTTTTGCGTTGCGAATAATGCACATACTTGATCATGTGCAGCGTAAATATTAAGTAAAAATTACTTAATATGGTAAAAAAAAATTTACACTATTTAAGTCAGAAAAGTTATCCTATAAAAACTGAAAACAACTTCATGTCGCAGGAATGAAAGATTGTATACTGTGCGCGACGCAACTCTTCATGCCGCAACTCCTAGCGTCGCTGGCCAACAAAATGATACTGCACGCGTAAATACAACCTTTCTTTTTCGTCGTAAAATATAAGTAAATAGAAGGAATATAAACACAACTTCTCATCGGCACAAGATAAAGCTTGAGTACAGTCAATTTTATATGTTACGAGTGGTAATAAAATAAAAACCTTATCAGCCCACATGTAGCATATGGGACTATGTACATAACTGTATTTGCATCATAGGCCGTTTTTACGCTGCAGCAACCTGCATAGCCACATGCCTCATGTGCCGAGTGATCAATAACACAGCGGAACTTGTCAAGGTCAAGTACTGTTCAGAGCTAAGGATAAGGCAACGCTTAGGAATGTGGCTGGGGATAGCGACAAGCAGAGACTGAGAGCTGTGTGGCCCTAACCACCACCCCGCCGCTATGCCTTGCCTTCTCAGCTCGCTGTAAGGTAGGTAGGGTTTGTCCAAGCTCTTTTTTTATTATATTTTTATTTAAAAGTGTGTTTAATTTAAAAGAACAACGGTGCCATACTGTCTTTCATTGTGTCTGTGTAACTCCAGAAAAACGTAAATAAAATGAGCAGTCTGTTTTGCGCAGCAAAAACGTAAACCGCCATTTTGATGTCCCTGTGACGTCACGATACTGTACATTTTAACGTACGTAACACACAAACAGCAGCAGCATACTTTTAACTCGTGAAATTGTGTTAAAATAAAGTAGTTTATGCGGTAAAATTGAGTATGGATTGAACTCCGAAGATTATAACTGTGGATAGTAGTTCGTTTGCGCAGCTATCAAATGTAATTTACTCGGAATAAAATCTTAACTTCACCGTCGTCTGATAAATCAAGGCGGACTGCAGTGTTTAAGATTCAAGAAGATATCTAATACTGTAGTCTGCTATTAACGACAAAAATACAGTATACGTATGTAATGCTGTATTTTGTACAACATGACACGGTTAGCTTAAATAAATAAGTTATTTTAAGTTAAAATTTACAGTCAATAGCGTGCAGTTTGCAACTAAATCACAGCAGCTCTAGTAATGTCATTAGCCAATAGAAGAGTTCAAGGTACCCGTGATTTGTCAATAATTCGAGGAGTGGACGGGGTCTTGCGAAACTTGCCCTGAGGTGGCAGCACAGCTGTCTCAATGCAGTTCACGAGAAACGTAAAAATTACAGAGAGAGAAAACTTACTTGTAATAAAATAATTTATCTGCCATATTATTTTACTGACTCGTGCAACCAAAATGTTCATCATAGTCAGTGCCAGGTTTGGTTGAACCCATTCCAAATATTAGCTCAATAGGTTCATTTTTGTACGCATGTGAACTTCGTTCCTCTCACCTTTCGAACCAGAACTTATGATTATATAATGGATCTGAAACATTAAACAGAATTTGTAGTAAGTATATACAAAAGACAGAAGCACAAGTACTCACGTTTTAGTACTTGACAGATACACACAAAAATAGGACGACACATAATCGCAGAAGCTTCTGTGCTTATATGCATCCTATTTTTGTGTGTATCTGTCAAGTACTGAAACGTGAGTACTTGTGCTTCTGTCTTTTGTACATACTGATAGCCTAGCAGCCTCTTCCTTTCTTTTACATGAATTTGTAGTAAGTTATTATATCTCTGGAATTTTAATTAAATTTACATAAACTCAAACCTATGACTAAAATGTTGCAATGTGTGAGAGCTAGGCTTATGACTACGCCTACTAATACATTGCTGTCTTCACTCCTTTAAAATCAACTCAAGTGAAATAAGTCTTCGTTGTTGGCTACAAAATCTACAACCACGCATACCCGAACAACGGGTGAATTCCCCGAATTATCTTTTACGTAACCGGGTTCGCTAAATTTGATTAATTTTTTTAAGTCGTTGAAAAATTCCAATACACACAATAGTGCCTGAAGTGCGGTGGCTAACAAAACAAGTAAGACTACGTCATAAATATGTTTGCCAATAAGAACGCGTTTTCAATGTTTGTGGCGGCGTTTGAAAATATGGTATTTTTAAAGCTGAATACTGTAATTCGAAAATTACAATGTTCACGAAGCTATTGCTTTGCCTGGCTGCATTTAGTGCCAAAATAATTCAGAAGAATTAGGTAAATACTACTACATATTAAAAACTTTTTCTAGGGATTTTCCTTATTCTAATGCGCACTACCTGATGTGAAGCTAGAGAAAAATAAAGATGAAATAACACTGAATTGTTTTCTTTCTTCTTCTTTAACGGTCTGAGTGTCATGCTGGTCCTTTTTTTTTATCGCCCTGCTGTAATGACGGGAAAAAAAGAAACGTCTCTTCACCCCCAACCCCCTGGGCATACAGCTGATGGAAACAAAGATGATGGCTGGGAGAGAGTTGGAGAGGAAAGGCAACTGTGATGAGTGACGAACGTACACTAGACAAGGCACGGAACTTTATGTGCACTCATACAAGCACAAACTGGCTTGTTGACTGGGGGCGGGGGGGAGTATTGTCTGGCGTGGACAGTCAGGTGGGGTGTTATCTATTTTTATCTATGTGTTTCTTACAGCACAGCATGAGTGTGGTGGAATGTGAGAGAGGAGTACAGGGAGGATGGAGCATCGAGAAGTGAAGGGGAGGAGGAGATAAGGAAATCCTTAGTCATCACGATTCACGTCTCATGTATGCCGTTGTTGTGCGGGCGGCGTAACTCACCTGACGCGTGCTTTAACTGTATTCCAGCTTAAGTTTCTCACATTTTTTCACAGTTTTTTTTTTTTTCCACAGCTGCATATCACCAATTTATAACTGCAGTATGTTATTGTTTAAAGCACGCAAAATTATTTTTAGATAATGTTTTCCTGAGATCTGCTGCACTTTGCTTAGCCTTGACTAACTTTTAAAATATTTATTTTTATTTTTCCAGGGTTCCTGGAAATTATGTCGTTAGATTGCCGATGTTGTTAGATTGGTGTTTACTGTAAAATTCTCATAAAATTGTGGTAAAATTAAGCATATGTGAACGGTACGTAGCCACCACGGAAATTATTGTAGTGTCAAAATGCAGTCAAAATGCAAAATTAATTACAATGGCTGACAATTTCTGGAACTTGACCTAAATAATTATTCAGATATTAAACTAATTTCTTCTGCATAGCATTCCATAGTCATGCAGGACTATAGTTTTACCCTGGTCTTGCTTTATTCATTGTAGGTTTTTTTTTTGCATAAATTAAAATTATAAATGCACAAATTCTAAATAAGTGATAGAACGATGCACTTCATCAAAACACTGTGGCACTTGTAGATTTAGATTGGCCAGGCCTTAGTGAATCAACTGGGCTACCACGAAGATGAGGCTCCATTTTACGGCATAAACTTAAATTATACAGAGATGCCTTAACGGGTTGGAGGCATTATATTGTGTAGGCAGTTGTTAGCTGGGTGCAAGATATTATTTAAATAAAACAAGCATAGCGTAAAACCGCATAGGCTGGTAGGGTTAGTCACTCGACAGTAGAATCATCGTAGGAGTTTGGTTTGCTTATTTTATTCATACAGTATTTTGTGATGTGACGCCCTCTCCAATCCCTCAAGGTTAGTACTCGTTTCTTTATTTTCTTTTGTCTCTGGCTGTTCAACATTTTTTTTTATTTCTTTTCTTATTTCCTTGCTAACTGTGTTACGGTGAGGGTCCTCGCCGTTGCCCGTTTAAGACTTATTGAATGTTATGCAGTTAATATTAGTTGCACAGCTCGGCTACTGAACTTCGCCCTGGGTTTGCGGGTTTGCATCTCACTGCCCATTGTGGAAGCTGTAGCGATGTAGCTCATTGCTTTTCGACATGTTTCCACCTCACTGTAGCCACAGTTTTACCAAGGCTGGGCCTCGTCCCATTTAAGTTCATGATTTCTGACATTTCTTATTATTTCTCCGAGAATTAAGACATTCTATGACTATTTTATGTTTTTAAGTCTATAATTTTTATTAATAATTTAAATTTTTTGTATTGTAACTTCCGTAGATAAATGAGGTGCATGATATCCCTTTTATTAATTTTATTGTTAGCACATAACTTAAATAAATAATTTCTTTATGTGCATACATCTGTGTTATTGTGACACCCCTCCATTGCCTCTCGTGTGGGAGACGAGAGCGGGATGGTGTTGGTACACACTGTCCCTCTTCAGGGCCACTTAGTTGTGATGTGTCGGCCACCTCTGTTGCTCCGCCAACAGATAGATGGAACCCTCCCTGTTCCAGGCAGCCACTTTCTTATGTACAGCGGTATTTGTACCGGGGTTCGAAAAATGATTTTATATATATATATATATATATATATTTTTTTTTTTTGCCCATATAGAGTCCGTTTTATACCATTATACTGCAAAAGTGAATGACAAAAAAATATGTTTCAGTTTCATTTATTGATAGTTCATTGGTAGAACTACACAGCTCAATGCTAGGCAACAGTATGCAGTTCAGACAAGTAAAGTTGGCAGCTGATACTAAATGCAGAAAATTAAGATGTGAGGCCGGCATCCACGTAGCTGGTGTCATGAGTGTTTGTCCAGGTTTCTCATTTACTGCAATTTGCCACGGTTGTACAGTATAACACAAAACAAACTGACTAATAAGTTAATAACAGAAAATAAACTAAGTTGCCCGAATCTGGTTTGAACTACATAGGTAATTGTAACATGTGTTGCTATTAAGAACACCTGTCTATTATAACATTTCAAAACAAAGGGAACTTCATTACTGCCCTTTCTACGTGCCAATCCTCTCTCTAGGCTTCACAGCCCCTCTCCAACGTACGGCTACATGTCGCGCACCTCCATTCTTTACCGCCATGCTGCTCCGACTGATGCCAACCAACTGCTATTGTCCTGGGCGGACACTCTGACTTACTCGTCACCTAGGTGGAGTGATACAGTAGGCCAACTGAACCAGGTATAAGGATGTACACGGCGGGATCCAACATATTAATTGGGGATGCTAGTAGAGTAATGAACATTAAAAGTCTATTTAAAATTTAACTGTTAAAGCAAGAGAAAAGTATTAAATTTTGCATGTCAATTGTTTTGGATTTATATCGTGTTTGGACTCATTCTAAAGCTAATTTAATTTCAAGCAATTTTTCTAAGTAAACTTTTCTTATATTTTTCCTTGTTTAGATTTTTTAAATCTCAAGTAGCCTCTTAGCTTGCTTCTCCTGGAATGGGATTTATTTGGCAGGCTGGTCATAGTTCTCTTGCTTGGAAGCACATACAGAAAAGTGCTGGCTTTTAAAATTTCAAATAAGCTTTGAGCTAGCCTGTGCTTGGATGGATTTATCTGGCAGGCAGGTCAGAGTTCACTCGCTTGGAGGTACGTATAGGGACGTGCTGGAATGCGATGAGCTCTGCTGGGCATTTCTCGGTCGACGTGGGTGGTAGTGTCGGGTGCAAAACTCCGAAAAGGTGGTGATCTGCGGCATATTGATGATGCTGCACATCCCTAATTAATAAACTTAATGAATATTTAGCTGGTATGATGGAATAAAACGCTTTGTAAATTTATCAGTAACGATGTTACATAGTTTGCTTCCTTAGTAAATGTCAATTAACCAGCTTTTGAGGCAAGTTGGATCCTAATGTATCCCTCCGCCGCTTGGCCGAGTAAGTCCAGGTGTCCGCCCAGGAAAGTTAGTTGTGATCTATCGGAGCTAGCGAACGGTCGCCGGGAGATGGCCGGCTGAGTGTTTGATTAGTTGGGGCGTCATGGCGGCAGGAAGAGGACGTGTTAGATGTGGCAGAGGGACTGTGAAGCCTAGAGGGTGGATTCGTTAGAAGAAATTCTCTTTATTTTCTCTCTCTCTCTTTTTTTTTCTTGCTGCCTTTTCATTTATAGTAACCAGAAGTAGATTTTAATAACCGTATAGTCAGTTATTAAGGTAGACAAAGTGCCGGGCCAAGTACTAATATTGAGGGCAGGCGGAAAGACGTAATACGTAGACTAGAAAAATCCACCTCAACAAACTCTAGGCGACCACTCACTATGTGAATTGCCTTTGAATGGTAAATTTCGTCACAAGAGGTTACATAAATGGAGAAAAAAAATGCTGAGATTATGATTTTTATTTATTTATTCATCTGTGGCTGAGTAACCTCACTGCTATCCGGGCATCAGTATAATAGGCACCGCATCTACATCAGCTTGCTTGTTTTCGTTGTTGTTTTGCCCGCTGACTAATTACTTGCAATAGCTACGGAAGAGAGAGCTACATCACCGCGTGCACACAACAACAACGTTAACTAGGAACAACAACAGTCAACATACAGGGCCCCATCACATCTGGCGCCCGAATAGAGACTTCATAACTTCCAACATGAATATATACAGTCAACAAACATCACACAATGGGATCTAGAATGTTTGCAAATCCCATAAGTAAAATTTTAAATCTTTAAGTTTTGTTATAACATTGTCCTTCATAAAAATAATTTACATTTCACATCAACAGACATAGGCAATACTCGTTATTTTAATTAATTGGGACACATTCCACCACCCTACGGACAAAGTAGGTCCGCGGCACAACACCTTGTCAGTGCTCAGTTGCATACAGCACTACCACCCACAACGCTACAAACAAGGGCTTGCTGACAAGACTGCATGCCTGCAAGCACCTCTATGTGCCTCCTCGCACCTGAACTTTGACCTGCCGGATGATTCACATCGAAGAGGAGACAAACTCATAGTCAAAGTGAAATTTCCAAAATCATAAACGAAGCAAAACACAAGAAAAAAGTATTTATAAAAGTTGTTTAAAATTTAATTCTCTTTAAAATGAGTCCAAATATGATATTAAACAAATAAAATTTAACTTAAAATTTACTACTTGAAGCTTACTTTAGCAGTTAAATTTAAATTTTCATTTAAAGTTTTTAAGTTTAACTTCTTGATTAGTGTCTCCAATTATTATTTTGGATCTCGCAGTATAAATACTCACCCTTGATTAACTTGGAGCAATTAAATTTTTACAAAAAATATGTTGGTTAAATACACATTACTATATAAAAATTGAAGTTGCCTTATGACATAAAACAAACCCATGGGCTGCGCGCCAGTGCAAGTCACATTATATTGTCTTGATTCAATTTGAAAATAAAATGTTTAAATAATAAAAAAAATAATCAGTCAACAAAAAACAAATCAACATCTTATTTATATTTTCTCGTCTAGGAATTTTTCACTATTTTAAAGTGTCTTAGTAAAGTTTATTTCTATTTTAGGTCACCTTACATTTTTATTCTTTTGTGCGGTATGCTTAACGACCTGGTTTTCCTCAGTGTTTTTATTTGTTTTTTACTATCGCTTCTATTTGTATGTTTTTAGTTGCATGCTTGTTTGTTTATTTTGCAACATTTTTGCTGTATTGCATGACTATTTTGAGCAGGAATTTCAGCAATTCTAAACACTTTGGTAGGTATATTTTATTGCTTCCATTGTATTACAGTACTTATACATAATTCCTTACAGCACACCGGCACAACAGAGACCATTCAGTGCCGCTTAGCAGAAACAGGCAACTAATTTATTAGCATTGCAGTTGCAGTATTTTGTTGTTAAGTCAGAAGGCCTTTTCACTAGCGTAATGAGGCTTGGTAATATTTGTGGGGATGAAATTAATTGAGGTCTGCCTATTACTTGAAATACAGTAGAACTCTGATTTTATGAGGCCTCATATTGCCAGGGAACAATCTCGCAAAATCGCTGCTCTTGCATAATCGTTTTAAAGTAATATTAACACCCAAAATCCGAAAATTTGCATCGAAATAGCATTTTTAATGTTAAGATAATTTGAATCATCTTTCAACATAAAAATAACATGATTTTATAATTAAGTATTGCCAACTAGCGCAGGCCAGCTGGTATGGAAATGGCTGACTACAGCATCACTCTTATTAGTCTGCAGTTGCATCAGGAGGAACTGTGCCAAGTTGGCCCGGCTGTTGAAATATGGTAAAAGTGGCAAATGCCAAGCTGGCTGATAAATGTGGCTAAGATGCAGCTCTTTGGCGTACTGAGGGACGAGTATCTGTGTGGGAGAAGACGACGTCGTTTGGTTGCCATGTACTTAATTCCAACCCTTGTATAATAATGTCGCCGTACTCTTTCCCGCACTTGTTTAACTTTACGTTTTCCATTAAATACAGATAATTTTGGCAAGAGTTTGAGGCATGCTGGTGTGCAATAAAGTGCTTGTATTACTAACATGTGTTTTTTAAAAAAAAAAGTGTCGTTAGCATTGCAGTTGTTTGGAGAAGTGGAGGTGTGAACTGAAGACGGTATTGAAAGAAAGACACACGGGAAGAGTGAGATGAAATTGCTAGGCACCAGAGATAAGATGAGCACTGAGACTGGCAGTGTTTATTTTTTCTGCAACTTCAGGAGATGTTAATGCATTTAAAATCTAACTACAATAGTTTTTAATTGATTTTCCATGTTTTTTTTTTCTATTTTATCTCATAGCATTCCAGTTACGAGTAGTAATTCTATAAATAATGTATTTTATTGCTGTTGGCTTACAGACTTAATTTCAATAAGTTTTAGGTAATACAATTTTTTTTTAATTTTCAATTTTTTTTTTGTCCCGGAGAATGACCACATAAAATTGAGGTTTTATGGTATTAATCATCTTGGATACGTTTAAAAAAATGTTGGTATCACCTGTATGCGCCAGAGTCTATATATGCCAACGTACAGTAAATTAAGGAATTTCTCACATCATTTGGCTGGCAGCCACGGGTTTTCTGTGTTTGGTGTTAAGTTTTTTTCTTTAATTCACACACTTGTTTAAAAATTAATACAGCTATTGGATGTGCCTACAAATTGTTTTATTATTTTCACTGAAATACCACCACATAACGTACGTGGTGTTAGAATTGATTACCTAGTTACATGAGATAGTTTATTAAAGAATTACAGTACTTTTGACTTTTGTACAAATGTCATGTAAATTAATCGTGAATTTGAAATTGTTTTTATCAGACCAACATAACTGCACTGTTAGTGTTAGGTAGGCCCTATTCAAACGAGTGTGTCGTAAATTTTCAATATGTTGCACTTTTTTTTCCTGTTCTTTGTTTTTGTAACTAAATGTTGCTTCTTAAACACTATTTACAGTTTTGTAAGAGTACACCATATAAGTAAGTAAATACCATTGTGGTTTTATCTCTTGTCCTTAGGTTATGCGTAGACTGTTTTGCTACAACCTCAGCAGTGTGTGTTGTAGGAAAGTAAAACTGAGTGAAGGTAAGACACCTTGCGTTCCCTCCCTACTTCCTATCACAGTTTCTGATGTGTAAATTTTGGTTTTATAAATAGGTACTGTATTTTTATAGATGAAATACAAGGATAATTTTAGACGTTGGTGTCAGTGTGCCAGAAAAAATGTTCTATGTATTTGGTTTTACCTTGTCAGAAGTTTTGACATGAACAAGAAATGGAAGAAAAATATGGGTAAAAAAAACTAAGCCAGGCTTGAAGTACTGCTCACTTTCCAGTTAATTTTTTTTTTTTACTGTAAGGATGCAAGTGTTCTTTGAGGAGAGTTTTTATTACTTCTTTGACCAGTGTCCAGAGCTCGCTTCACGCAGGCTGTATCCGAGCTGCAGTTCCTGGGATTCATCAAGTCATCCAAGAAGAAGACGGACCATGTCTTGCGAACCACCTGGGGTGCTTGTTGACATTTGCAGTCTCCTATTGTACTGGTATCTAAATTTTGATTGTACAGTATGTTAGGTCATTGACTGTAGCTGTTTAAATTTTGATTGTACAGTCTGTTGGGTCATTAAATGTAGCTGTTATTTGCAACAAGAATTTAAACTGAAAATTTCCTTTATTTCAAGCATTACTGTCGTATGTCCACGTTTCAGCATGTTTCTGCAAACAGTGCCACTTTGGTATTGGTAAGCCGAGAAAGGTTCTGGGCAGATCACCATGGTTTCCTGAGCTGTAGGTAGGCACAGACTGCATTTGTGAACAATCTAGACAAATTTTTAACCTTCAAAAGTTATTATCAATTACAACTTATTCTTAGAAAGGGTGATTGAGACATCGTAGTTCTTACAATCACAAGTGAATTGGCACAAGGTAGACCATTGTACCATGCAACTAGCGGATGGAATCTGTTATCTGCTAAGTAGTCATGCTGAGTGAAGAGTCACGCAGCTAGTATGGATAGGTTTGTGGTATCAGAACAGTTTGAAGGTTAGGTGTGTGCCAACACCATCCCATTGACAAGTAAATACAAAATATAAAAGCATTTGTGTATACATGATAGTTTTTTCATATGTTATAACAGTTGAGTGGTAAATGAACATAAATGGAAACACTAAATTTGTACAGTAGACCCGTGTTATGTTTCTGAAGGTACAGTACCTAAATAATTTTTACTGCAGTATGGTTTAGCTGTAGGCCTACATTTTTTTATTGTCGCCACATGTCTCTAGTCAAGACGTAAAACTTGGTTACGAAATTCATGTGCCATCTGTTGTATACATAATCACATAAGTTGCATCCATTTTATTATTAAACATTGTTCCATTTGATAAAGAAATTAATAATTACTGAATCCACATGTATGACGTCCAATTTTTGTACTGGTTAAAAATATTTAAAGTATTTCATCGCCGGGTTGTGCGACGTAACAATGTCAAAAGGCTTAGCATGATCTTAAACATGTTACCGTATATACTAGTGTATAGTGCGCACCACGATTTTTGCAACAAGTTCCAGGGAAAAAATTTATGTGCCTTGCTAGCATGTAAAAAAAAATCATGGGTGTAAGACTAAGAGATAATGAAGCAGCAGGAGGGAGGCTGCGATGGATTGGCCAGGGGGGAGGAGGGAAGGAACCATGGCTAACAAAGTAAAGAGAGAGAAAAAATGACACACTGGCTAAAGAGTGATGGGCGGAGAGGATGATAGTGAATGGGGTGGGAGTTGTGGCTTGTCATGTCCGCAGCTATCTATAAATAGCCCTTGCCAAGGTCTCTTGCAGCCTCCCCCTTCCCCATTCATAATGTGCTGTGTCCTTGTCAGTGCTTCCAGCATTGTCCCCCTCTCCCCTTCCTTCTCCGAGATAACTTGCCATGACAGCAGAGCAAGCTTGCCTTTTTTATTTACTGTCCAGAGCTGAGAAGCTGGAAGAAGGCAAGGCTTAGAAATGCGGCAGGGGGTGGCTACAAGCAGAGTGCTGTACTGCCCCAATCACCACCCTGCCTCGCCTTTCCTCTGGAGGGGGGAGGACAGTGTCACCCTTTTTCTTCCCTTGTTTCCCCATAGACAAGATAGCTGATCAAGATAAGTCAAAATTAACTTCTTATATTGCTTCCGCTCACCACCCACGAACTTTCCTGCCACTGCAAACAAAAAAACTGGTTTTAGCAGTGATAGTTACAGCAGAAAAGAGGTGTGGAGGGGATAGAGAAAAAGAAGAGTGTAGTAGTGATGGAACCAGGTGTTGAGAAACATTCTCTCTCTCGGCCTCCCACTCTTGACACCCGCCAGTTTACGACTACAACTCCGCCTTCTCTCCCTCCCCCCTCCTTTTTCTCCTGTCAGCCTTTTCCCCACTTTTCCCCCACCCCCCTATATAGTGAGCACCCCTGAATTATCAGTTGTTTTGGAATAAAAGTGCGCACTATACATAGAGTAATTGGTATTTGCATAAAAACAAATACTTTGTTGATTTCATAGTCACCACTAGCGCTGCCTTTATGCAAGATGGCACAACAGTCATAAGAGTTCTACCAAAAGTTTGGTTACTAATTATTTGTGCCATTTCACGTGCATTTTTCTGTTAAACGAACATGTCACGTTAATAAAATTATGGTTATGTACAGCATATTCAGTTACGAATAAAATACTGCTATTTTTAAATTCCTTTCTAGTTTCTAGTGTTTGATAAAGTATGACCATGAATAAATTAAGTAAGCAATGATCATGTTTTCACATGGTAGCCATAAATGATTCATTTTAGTAACTAAACCTAGTGGAAAATCTGTAACCAAGTGTGCTGAACACACACGGTGTTATCGATTCAGCTGCACTTTTTCCTGGAGGGTGGGGGTGGAGTCAATATTGAAACCCTATTTTGCTACACGAACGTGCTAGCTGCTAATATTTATGTTAACAAAACATTGGTGTTTCTTTAAGTGCAAACAATGTCGGAAATTTGGAATCATTTTACGGTTTGCCAAAATGATAAGTTTGCAACGTGTAATTACTGCAAATCTAAAATATCTCGTGGTGGTCAATCAAAAACTATGTCGAACCTCATAAAGCATTTTTGGAACCAGCATAAACTGCTCGCTGCTGCAACAACAAATAAATTTAAAGTGGATTCGTCCGAGTGCAACGATCCAAGTGAGATTAGCTACAGTTTGCCTAATTTTGCAGTCCCTGGCCAATCACGGGAATGTTCTCGTCTGATTGTAGAGATTATATGCCTTTACATTTCAGCCTTTGACTATAGTTGAAAACAAAGGGTTTCACCAATTGATTGCAAAATTGGAGCCTAGATACATAATCTCCACTAGAAAAACTTTTTCCCAGATAGTCTTCCCAGAAATGTATAGTTGAATCCTGTCGTTACGACCCTTCACAGTTTATGGGAAAAGGGTTGTAATAGAGGAACGGGTACATTTTGGGCTGATTTTGAGCCACCCAGCAAAATTCGAAGTTTTTTTGCGTAAAGTGTATACTGTGTACAGTTTTCTCTGGTGTAAAATATACAGTTGTTAAATGAAATACAAATTACTGTATTTCAATAGTCAGATGCCTCCGTAAAAAATTATATTCTAAAACGCTCTTGTCACAAAAAAAAACTCAGTGTGAAATGCTCACTTCCATTGACTTAGTGTGGAAAAATCATACATTCTGTACAACTCTGCAATATATTTTTTAACTCAATATGAGTACTATACTGAACGTATCTTGCTTATTCTGAGAACAAAATATCATAGATGGTCATATCATAGCCTAAGTGTTAGTGACGACTATTAGCTGTTTGCTGTAAAGAAAGCACTTTGGAAAAGTCATCTGTCCAGAAATGTTAATAAATAAACCCATTCAAGTGACCTCATGCATTAAACATATAACTTTTACTGCAGTGAAAAATATACACAATATTAAAATACAGTAGTCCCTTTATAGTATTTTACTTAATATTAATAAGTGGTGGAAGTTCGAAGAAAACCTCAAAATGCTCACTTTACCGTGAACAGCTTGTCCGAAGACACAATTGCACTATTACAATTAAAAAATACTTATTGTCCGACTATGTGGCAGAGCAGAACTTTTAATTATTCAGCATTTTACCGTTTATGAACACTTGTCTTGTTTTATAGTTAACATATCCGCTTTTATCCAAGTGACAAAATATTCTCACATCTAGACATTGATATTTACACTTTGATTGCCTGCTATATTGTTTTCACATGTCTTTTATTCAGTTCTTGTGAAATGGAAATTGCGTGTGGTACAACCAGTATAGTGAAGATAAATGAAAATTGTTTCCTAACGCGGACCACAAACGCGACCAGTATTATGATTTCAAAATCTCAATACATACTTATGTCGAAATTAATTTCTGTGTGTGTGTCCGTAATGCCTATACCATTCATCCGATTGGGGTTAAATTGTGTGTTGTTGTTGGCCAGTTCCTGACATAGTACCATAGATGCCTGATATGTTTGTTTATTACGTTGGTATGGTTACTATATTGTTGCTATGTACAACATTTTTTTTTAGACACCAAAAAAATTGGAGGTTAGCCAATTGGAGGTTGGACTTTTTCCGTGTTGATGGCGTAAAAACCAAACGAAGGTGCTTCATATATAGCTATAAACCATATATAATATATATCATGTATAGCTATAAACAGGGCCACCCCGTGCATAGAACCGATTGTCAGAAAGGCATCCTTAGAGAAAAAAATTGGGCAGGGAGCCTAATGTTGTTTGGTTTTCTAAAATAGTGTTAACCATAGAGAAATACTGAAGTATAGCATTTCCATGGAAAAATGTTATGCCTTGTTATGGCCTTACTAACTGGATTAACATATAAATGTCACATTCGTATGTCCGTCGAGTGACGCAGGCGAGAGTTGTTGCAATTCCAAAAACTATTGAAATAAGAATTGCAACACATCCCGAGCAGAAGAATCTGCACAATATTCTTTGTTCGCAGTGTTATAATTAGCCCAACCAATAACATATTTTTATTGATTCTGTTTAAGATAATTAACTATTGTTGACAGGCAATTGAACTACTGGTTGCTTCAACATTATTCAGGTCTTAACCTAAACGAAACCAGAGGTTGTGAAACAGGCCCTAAAACCACTATACTGTACTATATATGTTCGGTTCTCTCTTGCATGCTGTTATGAATTTGAGACAAAAAATTACAAGACAAGTTTTCTTAACCAGCAGTACAAGTTTGTCTAACATTTTTGTGGCAGACACGTGGTATTACGTACCATATTAGAATGAAATTGTGAATACGTGTTTAAGTTGTAAGTATAATTTACTTCGCAACGCATTGTACAATTTGTAAGAATGCTGCTATTGTTAAGTTTTCGTCTAGTGTCCTGTGCTCAACCCTTGTGTTATCATGAGAATATAAAATACTGTAATTAATTATTTAATCCAGACTGAGTATGTATAGTGAATAGTTATTTTTAAGTGTCACCATATCATTATATGTATATTTAGGTTCAGTTACTGTGTTTTTAAGTACACCTCTCCCGATTTGCTACAGTAATTTTTCTTGTGACTATCTTAAATTTTTTGTGTTGTTTTCTGTGATTGTAAAAAAAAAAAAACTAGTACAAAACTTCTAGAATGATAACAAAAAATATAAAATTTTTATTTATCAGTAAATTTTTCCTTTAAAAACTGAGTCATATCAACTGTGTGGCAACCAAAAGTAAAATATATAAATTTTTATTTAAATATGTAGGCATACTTAAAAAATTGTAGGCCTATAAGTAACAAATTTGTTCCAGTATTCTGGTGTTTTTATGCAAACTTCTGTATATTGTGCTAACAGTTTTACTCTTTATCAAGGTGGCAGTTATTATGTTATCACATTGTTCATGTATAAAAATTACTATTTTGTCATCTTTGCTCCAGTATTTTTTTGAAGCAATGGGCCATTAGACATGCAATTTTCATAGGTATATAAAAGTACCGTTGCAATGAAATGGTTATTCATCATTGTGTGTCACAGGATGCTAAACCAATTGATGTGTAAATTAATTTTATAAGTCTTCCCTATTTTTATAGAGCACAAGTCTACTTTTTTGTTGTAATCATCCAAAATCATATTTTTTATTGTATTAAGCTTGGTACTTATTGCTACTGATTGTGACAAATATGCCTTCAGCAAAACGCAAACTAGTATATGAAAAATAATAACATTATTATTTGAACATTTATTTTTTTTCTACTTGTTTCTTAATGACAGAATTTGAAAGACACTCTTAGGTCTTATTGTGAAGTTTTAATGAAACTGGTGACTGAAAAGCAGCAAACATGCTGTAATCACGCACCATTTTCTTCAACATACAAGGTTTTGTGACCAGCTGAAGAAGGACATGAGTAGTCACGGAGTAGCCCCTGGGATGAAGGGTAAGGAAATTGGGAGATATCCCAGATAACCCACCTATCTGCGGCATCGTCCAGGCGTCATTCGCGCACGTGAAAATCCGGTTAACCCTCTGGGAATCAAAACCCATATCGCCTTTGTGGGAGGCGAGCTCTCTAGTCACTCGAGCTTCGCTGCTCCATTGATGAAATAAAAACAATTAAATTGCTAAAAACAGAACGGGTTGTTGGATAAAAGTGGCATATTTATTGGCTATTAACGTGCTATTAAAATTTTCTGTGGAGCAATTGCACCATAATTTTATATAGATTCAAGTCAGGTCTTAGAATTCAAAACAAAGCTATAAGCGTACTGTGACGTGCACTGGCACGCAGTCTCCTATCATATAGTAATTTCAATTTTTTTTATCTTAATGTTTTTTTTTTTTTGTTTGTTTATAACAATTTTAACTTTTTATTGTATTTTGCCTCGTTTGGATGTTGAAAATTTCAAGTAGACTCTGAGCTCGCCTCCTCTGGGATGGGATTTATCTGGCAGGCAGGTCAGAGTTCAGATGCCTGGAGACACGTACAGAGTCGTGCTGGAATGCAGCTAGAGCAGCAGGTCGTTAAGCCATTGTTGTGGGTGGTAGTGCCGAGCGCAAAAAAAACTCTGAAAAGGTGGTGATCCGCGACAGATTGATGACGCAGCATATCCCCAATTAATAAAATAATGAATATTTTGATGTTACTGTGGAGTAAAACGCTTTGCAAATTTGACTACAACTGTGTTACGTAATTTTCTTTCATTATAAATGTTGGTTAACCAGTTTTTTAAACAACTTGGGTCCCGTTCTATCACTCAGCCGCTTGGCCGAGTAAATCTGAGTGTTCGCCCGGGAGAAGTTAGTCATTGTACGTCGGAGCTTATAGACAGTCGCCGGGAGATGGCCGGCTGAGTGTTATTTAGTTGGGGCGTCATGGCGGAAGGAAGAGGACATGTTAGGCGCTGGAGAGGAGCAGTGAAGGCTAGAGGGCGGATTCGCGAATATAAAGGAATTCTTCAAATGCGTTATTTTTTTGTTAGTTTTACATATCTGTACCTCGGAGGTAGAAGACACTATGTCCACTTTTTGTCAAAATGCACTTTTTACCGTAAACATGGCCATGGTTTTAAATACTTTGTAGTGACACACAAAACAAAGTCTGTGTTGTGTCAAAAACGTTGGTTTTTGGGCACTATACAGCCGGATTCACTAGTGAATCTTACTCTTCAAACTACTGTCCTGAAAAATGTGATTTTTGTGACATAGTGTCTTATGCCTCCGAGGTACAGATATATCAAGGTGTAGGTGCTTATAACAGCATGATTTAGAACAAATAAAAATAAGATGCCGGCTAAATGTTACAACAGGGAGCAACGGCAAGTTGCAATTTCTAGAGAAATCCAACTAAAATAACCCACTGCGAGCGCTCACTACTTTAACTGCCAGGAAGTTCTGTCACGATATAGGGATGTCTAGCCGGTATAGTTCTTGTCGTGTAAAGTAGTTTGAGAGTTGAAATAAAAGATAAAGGCTGATATTTAATTTTTTTGTTCTTATTCTTTACTGATTAACACAATGGCTATCCGGGCATCAGTATCATAGGCACCACCTCTACATCAAAACAAACCAAAGCTTTTGTAAGGTATACTGCATGAGATTCAAAGAAGTTCCAGAGTCCTCTGTTTTTTTCATCATTCTGCCCGCTACATCATTTAGATAACAACGACAGAGAGTCACGACAGACTCAGTAGCAGCAGTATCACACAAATTATCTCGCTTACGTAGTCGTCATATCACAATACATTATATACAGTATTTACTCGTGTAGAGCACCCACTTTTATTCCAAAACAACTGATAAAAATTCAGGGGTGCGTACTATACACGGAAAGTAGGAAAAAAAACGTGAAAAAAAGGTCAGTGGTCTGTTGAGAGCTAGGGGGGGGGGAGAAGGCAAAGTTAAAGCCGTAAATTGACGAATTTCAAGAGTAGGAAGCAGAGAAAAAAAAGGCCGGGTTGGTTATGGTGGGGGCGGGGGGGAGTAAGAAGCCGAAGTTATAGCTGTAAACCGACGGGTGTCAACAGTGGGAGGCAGAGAGAGAATGTTCTCATGGCCAGGTTCCTCCATCATTACTCCTCTTCCTTTTCTTTTTCTCCCCCTTTCCCCTCTTGCCTTGCCTTGTTGTAACTGTCACTGCTGAAACCCTAAAAGTAAATTTTGACGTCTCATGATAAGCTATCAGTCCATGGGAAAAGAATGAAAGAAAAAGGGTCATTGTTCTCCTTTTTCCTCCTCCCCATCCACCACCTGGGAAAGATATTTTCCGGCTGTGACCAGCTATCTTTTCATGGGAAAAGAAGGCAGAAAAAAAGAGTGTATTCTTTTTTTCCCTTTCCCCACCCCCTCAAACACATCTGGAGAGATAAAAAAAGCAAGCTTGATGCTGTCATGGCATGTTATCTTAGGTGTTATGGTATGTCAGGGGCTTGAAGGAGGAGGGGGTGGGACATTCAGGAAGCGGCTGGCACAGCAGAGCAAGAGAGAGGAACTGTTGTTCAGGCACATGAGAGAGGCGAGGGCTGGCAGGCAGCAAGCGACCTTGGTAGAGAAACAAGCCACCCCACCCCTTCCTGGCTCGCCACCACCCTCTCTGCCTTCACACTCTTAACAAGTGTGAATGTTATATTTCCTCTCTCTTTTATATGTTGCCAGGCATGTTTCCTTTCTTCCCCCCTCCTTCCTTGACCATTCCATCATAGCTTCCCTCCTGCTTTTTCACCTGCTCACTCGGCTCATCCTCCTGTTTTTTTACATACTAGAAAGGCACTAAAAATTTTTTTTCCCTGTAACTTGTTGCAAAAATCGTGGTGCGCACTATACACGAGTATGTACGGTATATAAGCCACCCACCCATTACAGTACATGAATTTTTACATAATAGTTTTTAACGGCTTATCGTAGAAGTAAACTATCAAACCTAGTGCAAAGTTCCTTGTACACATACCTGGTGTTACTAGTGTCCTGTGCCAGTGTGCCTGATGAGAATTATCAAGTATAGTATTTTCTGTGTTGAAGATTGTTGATGAAAAAATATAACATTCTGTCATAAGTAATATATGCCAATTCACACACATTTATCTAACAGTGTATCTGTAAATCTGGTACGCTTAAAAAAAAAGGCACGACTTTCTTACATGAATGTGAGCACCTAAACCATCCAACTTCCAGTCTGATACAACTTGTCGCCACTCTGCTGGCAAAAGGGGTTGATTTTAGGTTTCCTTCAGGGTGCAATGAGGTGTGAGCACGAGAGTTCCCTGAAGGGGAGGAGAGGCTGCTAAATGTCCCAAGGAGAGTGGTTTCCCGGGCAGTTGACACGACACAGTCTCTCAGCAGAGCGGGAAAATTCTCACTTTTTTATTTATGAAGGGGTAGGCGTGTTGACCACTCACCATTTCTAGAAGAGTTCCCACAGGAGGCGGCGTTTTCGGTCCGACACAGGCTTCGGCTCGAAGTCGGCTTCCCTCTTCAGCTGCTGGATGCGGGGGTGTGGTAATGGTGTAGGTTTTTCCGGAGTTTTTATAGGACTAATTAAAGGTAGCTGAAGGCGGTGAAGTTCCCTAAGGATGCGACTGAAATTGTCTCGTTTACGTCTAGGCGGCTTGTTCTCAGTGTCATTGTATTGACTACAAAGTTTGGAAAGTGTTGTGGATTGATCGGCGGTTCTCTGAGGTGGGGGAATTACTCTCACAGGTATCTTACTTTCACTTACAATGGCCTGTCGGCGCTTAGCTGCGGCTTCTGCCTTACGACCTTCTATTGAGGCTCCTTGCTCAGGCGAGTTAGTAATAACTAGGCACTAAATATCAAACATTGGTATCTCGGAATGAAACTATGAAATACGTTTTTGAACTATATATTGTTATACCTTGACACACTTTTACATTCACTGACTGTACACACAAGTTACTACATTCGGTTTCTCATATACACAAGTCTCTATACATTACTAGTTTACAAACTTCACAATACTTGACCGCGTGGTCATTTATGCACGGAGCCCCGGAACTTCTCACGGACTTGGCTCTACTTCCGCCTCCGGCGGTCACAGATATGCGACTCGCGGTAGGGTGCGTTCCCTAATACTGCCCGCGCGGCTAGGGCGCGTCTCCTTCAAACAGTGCTTTCGGCACAAGAGTAGGTAGGACCAGGTTTCCGCTTACTTCTCAGTAAGCAACCCACGGAAGATAGGTAATGGTGAGCAGGTAGGAGGGCGGGTTTCCGCTTACTTCTCAGTAAGCAACCCTGGGGTAAAGTGGACGTCAGGATTCCGCTTGCTTCTCAGTAAGCAACCCTTTCGAGGTATGGTGAACAAGTAGGAGGGCGGGTTTCCGCTTACTTCTCAGTAAGCAACCCTAGGGTAAAGTGGACGTCGGGTTTCCGCTTACTTCTCAGTAAGCAACCCTTTCGAGGTAGGGGGATGGTGCCTAGGCTTGCTCGGGGAGGAGACCCGAGCCCTAGACTGACGATTTGGCTAGGCGAGCGCACGCCTCATATACCCCTGAGGGGGGCTTAAAGTCCCGTTAGTGGGTGGTGAAAATGGCAGCCGCTGGAGATGAGGCCGTCTGCTAGCTAGCAGGCGCACCACTCCAACACCCACAAATCTCCCACACTCAGCAAAAAAATACGTGACTCTATTTAAACATTCCCGCAGGGCTGTGGAAATGTCCGTGTTGCCAAAAAAGAAAGAAACAAAACACTAAATAAATACACAGACTTAATAATATTACGTTTACAATAATTACATACACACTTTCTCTCTTATTTGTATTGCGTCCATCTGTTTGTTTACATTGGTTATGGCGGGCGTGAATATATACATACAAAACGGTAAATATAACATCTCTAAACCTTTAGTTTTGTTTTACGGCAACACGGCTCACAATACTGGATTTAGACGACCCTTTGGGTGAAAATAAGGTAGGCCTAACTCTTACATACCTATTACTATTATTACGGGGCCGAGCGTAAAATATCTCTTAAGTACCTTGCGGGGTGCGTCAAACTTTCAAGACACATTTCACTAGTTATCGGAAATTCGACCCTCCACTTAGCTTTGTAAAATTCGCGTATGAAAGTGATTTATGTGAATTAAAACTAAGGTTTCTGCACAATAAATATACGCTCCGTTACAACACATTGAAGTAGGCATATTTATTATTTTCCTGTTATGGATTCTACTAAAGACAAAGCGTCGCTTGTCGAGAACGTTTCCAGGAAGGAGCGGTCGTCAGGTACAGATTATCTCATCTCTTCCTCTCCTCCCTGCGCAGTTGGCTTGTCCTTGGGGATGGGGAGGGGAAGTGTAAGCCTCGAGTCTCCCTTGCAAAGGTTGTGAAAGCAGACAGAAGATTACTTAAGGGAGGGGGAGTAAGCAACGGCCCGCTCCCGCTTTTGTGGGGGGAAAACTCCACGTCCATGAGGTTGCACGTCTGCTAAGGCGCTATGTAGACGGGCCCCTTAAGTCACGTAGGAAGCAGACTTGACAAAGTACTTCAGTACTTATATGCTTGGATAAGCAATGCTTATTTAATTATGAATACAGTACTTGTGAGAAAAGTAGAACTTATTTTGTGACTGTGAATACATATTAAGTAGTACTTATTTGAAGTAATACTTCATGAAGCATCACTTGATGCGGTCACAAAAAGCAATATTTATTTCTAGCACTATGAATTGAAAAGTGTACTTAAGCATGGATATAAGGAGCACTTATTTCAAGTACTGTACTACTTATATGACCACTATGAATTCCAGCCTAAAAATCATGGCTGGGCACCGAAGAAATTCTTCACCAACTGTGTCTGAAAAATGTTTTCCACTTTTAATTTAATGATTTTAATTGTAAAAAAATGTTTAATACGTGTATATTTTTCGTGTGTGTGCTCGGATAATAACTAAAAAAGTTAGGAATAATAAGGATAAGTAGATAAAAAAATTAAGACCAAGTACAAAAGCAGGCGTGGACTATGAAACGAAAAGAATTTTCTGCGTTGGCCCCACACCACCAGCCTGCTGTCAAAACCAACTCCCCCTCCCCCTGATACATGCACTTACACCGGGCTGGTTAATTATTGTAACTTCCTCTGAACTCTTGCATCTTCCTAGTGTATGTTATGGACATGAGGTCACCTAGGCTGCACTGCTACTTTGTTGTAAACACTGCCTGTCAATCACCAGCCATTTTATTTTAGTCAGTTGTCTCAGAGTGAGTTGGATACGTTATGTCATAATTTTCCAAAGTGTGTGTACAGACACGATGTTTACCTGTGACACTGGTGTAGTTTTACAAGAATGTACCTATGTTAGTCTAACAGTGAATTATTGTATTACATTGTTTTCATTGTCAAAACAAAACTGTGCACAGTGCAAAACATTGACGCTAGTTGGTGCTGTTATTCAGGCTGTAAGGAAAGGATGGAATGAAATATGGTATGTATTTAAAGAAAGGGTCAGCATTTTCGTAGAAACTGTTTGTTGAGAGAGGATGTGCAGGTTGTAAACGCATAGTAAACTGATTTGTTGCAGTCAGAAGTACCCAAGAACAATTTAATGTCTGTGAGAGTGGCGTGTTCTATAAATATGCTTGAGACATAACAGTGGCTATAAGTAAAGCAAGGAACATAATACATTTATAGTTGAACGTCCTAATAATTTCTCCAATAAACATTTTTAAGAATACACTGCTACGTTATTTACATCTTTCTTTATTTTTCCTACTTAAAGCACATTATTTGAACAACATAAAATAAATATTACATTAATAAATACAATATTGCAGATGGCAGATCTGTGATGCTATTTTTCCATCTGTATGAGGGAAAACTTCACCTCACATGATGGTAAACTTTCATTCAACTTGGCCAGGCACTTGTTTCCATTCTTGACATATGGTAGATCATGAATTGTCAAGGTCTTCAAATTGCTGAAGAAACAAAATACATCCTCATTTCATTTCAAGAACATTGCACCATCAATCACATGGGGACCTTTTACATACTGTTAAGTATGGTCAAAAATATTATAGAGTTATAATTCAGATTTTTTTGTCAAACACTGCACCATACCTGCCAATCTCAAGGATTCAGAAATAGTACAATTTTCAAAATGAGTAAAATTGTGCGTAAACGAGTCGCGGCATTTCACGTATTGTTAGTATGTAAATGCCATTGAACTAGAACACTTAAGCAATTTTTAAAATAAAATACTACACTGTGAACATGTCAAAATTTTTTATGCAAAATAAATTTAGAACATGCCGAATAATCAATAAAATTAGCTACAGTTTTGACTACTATTCATATGTTGTGTTCATGGCTAAAATTACATAGCTTCCCTAGTGCTATTATAAAGAAAACAAAAACAGGGAAATTACTGAACGTATTTTCAGTAGGCTTACTTTGTTGTACCATCATAAAAACTGTTTTAATTTTAATGTTCATACAAATCTAAACAAACCTAGAATAGGGAGTTTTGATTCTGCAAGTTTACAAACTTTACCGATTTTTATACACCAATACATAAGCCCCTACATCACGATTTCTGGCAACACAGTTTTCAAATTCTCTTTCACAGTTCCATAAATGCACGAAAAATTCTTACAGAGTGCAAATTAGGTAATTTAATCACACTTGGCACATCTAAACCACAACTCTCCGACACTGCAAATAATGTGGATTTGATAAATAAATCGTACATCGTTGAACTTATAGATGTGAGAGTATTTAATTTCTTATACAATATTAATACCACATACTTTGAATTTTTTAACAGTTTTTAACATCCGCACGGTTTGGCAATCACTGTGTATAAAAACGTAACTGTAAAAACCGCAAAATGTTGTATTTCCTAGACACGAAACTTGCAATATTCCTACGTTTTACAACTATTAAATATGCGACGTCGATACAAGTACCAGCACTAAAATATGCCACTAATGATACATTTAAGCCTCTGGCAGAATTGAAATTGCTGGTGGTAGTGCAGGTGGCTGGTGGGCTGTGATTGGTTGATATGGACCAATCACTAAGTGCAGGTGGCAGGTGGTAGTTGCTGATGATAATGCTGGTCACAAATAGTAGTTTCTATTGCAGGTACTAGCTTGGTATTAACAAAAACTCAGCTCATGGCCGACACAGTTTTATAAATTTTAAAAATATCGCGTATAGTTTTGTGAGTTTAAATTTTGTGCAAGATAAGGAACTTTCCGTTTATAGTTAGGGGTCCAGAAATTGAGTTTATAAATACAATACTGACCTGATACAAACAATAACATAACCTTAATTGTTTTTGTAGGAGCATTTGATACAAAATGGTAAGCTAATCGTACGACTACAAAATAAGTTCTTTGTTATTTATTTTAATACATGGATTTCCAGCAGCGATGAAACTTACGAAAATTTACACGCTGGAGTAGGGTAGGTTATGTTGGTCACGTGGCATATATTCGTTGTTTAATAGGATACGCCTGCAATGCTATTAAAGGTTTAAAGATAGCGAGAATAAAAAAATTCTACATATTTTCTACATTGTATATATTTTGCCTACATCCACGGTGAATTCTTTACACATTATATTGTTTATAAATAAAATATTAGTTCTCGTTGTTGAAAATTCCTACACGGGTGGATTTCACTCGGGTTAAATTCTGAACACTTCAAACTACCCTACCCTATAATTTGCGCATGCTCGTCAAAACATCGTCTGATTGGCTGCTGTGTCGCGATCACGTGATGGTAGTTGTGTCCAGCAGCCAAGAAGTTGAAGTTCGGGAACTTTGCCTCGTAACTGCCAACTACCACAACTGCTAGTAGTTGGTGACATCACGAAAAGCCGTTCAGCCAATTAGAGCCCGCCAGCCACCTGCACCACCACCAGCAATACCAATTCTGCCAGAGCCACTGCCGTAGAAGAACAGGTCTGGACACTCGCCTGGATATTTGACCCCCTTGTTGTTTGGCAGTAGTTCACCAAGTTACCGAGAATATTGTGTTGTATTGGCGCTGATGTTAGGGCGGTCGGACTAAACTCCGCCCACTTCCTTTCCCTTAAGATAAACAATTTATCAAAACATATTTTTTATCAATTTATGAAATACTTTCTTCGCTCACAAATTTAAAAAAACGCTCCAGCAATCTTTATTTACTTTATAAATTTAACAATGGAAAAAAGTGGACGGAGTTTGAGTCCGACCGCCCGGAAAACACACCACGCAACTACGCGTGCGCTTCAATGTTTGCTGGAAAAATAAGAATTAAACTATAGTTTACTTCAGTTCACAAGATTTGATGCGTGTTCTTGAGCAATTACTACATGGAAACGGTAAACAGGAAAAACAAATTAAAACAGTCTTGTGACTTTTGTTTGCACGAGTCACGATGGTCATTTCGCCAGGAAGACAACTACAATCGATCGGGTGTGTTCGGCAATGTTCGTACGATGCGTGAATAATATGGTATTCTGTAGTAAATAATATTGTACAATGGCTACAAATGAAGCACACTATTTCCCGAAACTACTGTAGTACAGTTTTATTTATTAAATACGACACTGTAAGTCAGATCTACATACCACATGTTCGGTACCGAAATTACAAGACTTCAGTACTAGATTTCTTAATATGAATCAACCAAACGGAGAAAAAAATTGAAAAGCTTGAAAATCGTACAATAATTCACACGAATCGTACAACCGTACAATAGGGCACAAAATCGTACATTGTACTGGAAAATCGTAAGAGTTGGCAGCTATGCTGCACTGCCATGTAGCGGTGTGCGAAGCCGAATATTTTTCCTTCTAAGCCGAGAGTCGAAGTCAAATAGTTTATTGTTTCTTGAATCTCGCATAATGTTTGCTGTGCTATACTGTAGTACCATTTCCACATGACCCAAATGTGACTCTATATAGATCTGGATGATCTGTTTCCAGGTGATTATGTAATGTCTTTGTGTCTGAACAAATAGAATCCATATACTGTATTTTGTAATGACTACAAAATTCAAACTGTAACATTAGTACCAAGTATAATTCTGTATTAAAATTGCACTTCACATTACATTAACACTCACTGAATTAGTTTAACCCTTTGGCGAGTGGTGATTATGGCATATTGTCCATACCGTATAAGAATTCCATTATTTGACAGATCATAAAAAAAGTAGGGCAATGTAAACAAAAAAATTATGTATCTTTCCACCACTATGTGCTTTCCAGCTGACAATCAAAACATGAATAGAATCCAACGTGTGTTGTGATTTTCTTTTGGTTATTTTGCGATCTCGGACATGTAAGGTAATTTGTTTTCAATACTGGCTGCACAAGTCTTACTAGGATTAGATAGGAAATTTTAATGGAAAATTATTTCATATTGCAGCAATGGATAGTCTACTCTTCAGTTAACTAAAGTATCGTCAAAACTATCTATTGACAGCTCAACAATTTATATTAAGTTAGTTAATAAAAAACTTATAAATGACTGTATGCGAGCGTAGGAAGAAGTTGCGTACAAAGTGGACAGACAGCGTATCTGTATGACAGTTCACAAGATGGCTGATACTGCCACTACAGCATTTACCAACATTCAAACAGGCAAAAACTACATTTTGCAATTTCCTTCCCTAAAATAGTCAAAAATTAAATGTATTAAGTTGGTGCAATATATTGCTGTCACAGCCAGTATATCGCAGAAAAGTAAATTAGGAGTTCTGGGAGCATGCAGTGCATGAACCAAGTGTGTGCTGAGAGTGAGGAAACGTAGCTACCACGTCTGTTACTTACACTAGGTACAGCTTATTCTTGCATTCCTGCATGGCAACACAAACCTCTGACATATAATATACACGGGAAGATATTTTCTTCTATAGATTCAGAGTGCATAAGAATCATGAAGGCTTAAGATATGTGAGTAAATAAAGTACATGATACAAATCAATAAAACTACATAATGGCCTGTGGTCTACTACTCCCATTAATTCAACTTACTGTCGCTTCACTACGAGCTTTGTGACCTTGTCATAAATAACTCACTAATGGCATTGTAAACATTCTCCCATCTCTGGCCCAGATGCAAGATTGTAATTTTAATATGACCCCATGTCTCATTTCAGCAGATTCTGCTTAAAAAAAAGTATGGTACATTACTTTGGTAAATACTGGAATTTGTCGAACCTGGAATGTTTGTAGAAGCAGCTGGGTTGTGCACCGTTTACTTTAGCACACAGTTGATGGTGCTCAGTTTGGACGTAATGCTTCACTTACCTTAGCTGACACAAACTGATGATCCCAGGTTCAGTGACACCTCCACACCTGGAGACAATGAGGTGCTGGAGGCTGCCCTCCAGATAATGCAGCTCTTGCATTGCTGCATTGTCCACGTATGAGCACTTCTCCAGCCTCACTGACTGCACGTGACTGCAGCCTTCTGTACAACACATATCACAAAGTACTATGTCTGTTCATCCTATACATCTGAGGAAAAAAGTATGCTAACTGTGAATTTTTTGTTGCGCTATGGAGCTTGTCCATTGTCTTAAAGCTGAAAAAGGACAAGATTTAAAATTATGGCAGCCCTAGTACCAACATGTCCCTGAATTTTGAGAACTGGTTTTAAAGCAAATGATTTACACAAAATATAACAGACAATTACCATTCAATAACTGCTTTGGTCAGCAAAGGTGAAAAATTAAACCAAGTTACAGTTGATTAATTACCAACAAAATATCTGCAACTTTAAAGGAGTAACTAAAAGTTTTACCATCCGAGAAATTACTCTGGTAGGTAAGTACGTAATACGACTTTTGACAGTGAAATCATTCGAGCTAAAACAGGCAGTTGGAGGAACAGGATGAGAAGTCATGTAATGAGGAATGGTCCTGGTATTCTCCTGGAATGATTCTGAAAAACCAAAATCAGGATGTTGGTACTGTGAATTTGACCTTGGTCTTCTAAATTGTGAATTAAGTGTAACACATTGCTGTGTTAGCCGTTTTAAAAAATACTACAGTCTCGGCAGAGGCGAGGCCATAACATAAGGCTGGGAGGTTTTCAGTTAAGTAATAAATATAAATTACGATTATATATTTGAATAAAAATTGTTTCGTGTACAATCCATAACGAGATACTTTCACATTACTTTTAAAAAAATAATGGGTAAGACCATATGGTATACATTAAACCTTAAAATAAATATCTTACAGTAAAATCTTGCAACACTCATCTCACATAGTTTATATTTCTGGGAGAGGATTGAACCCTCGACTGCGAAGATAACAGCCCAACATTCACCTGGAGTGATTTCAGGAAACCGCGCCGAACCAAAATCAGGGTGCCTGGAGTTGAAGATGGATAGTCACAAGGTACCATTAAGCATAAGAGGTTACTTTATATTTTTATGGTTAGATAATGAGGGTAAAAGTGTGATGCATGCCTAATGACCACACTGAAGTTTCTGCACCAAAACTACAGCTTAAACAAGCTTTGAAAATGTCCAATTCAGGCATTTTTGTGCTACCAGAGTGCATGTAAGAAAGGGAAATGAAAACTTGTTGTAGAACATGTTATAATTTTTTGAACACTGTTTATAAATAGATACCATAGTTACTTGAAGCTGGTTTTTAATAAACACTTTAATCTCTCTATGCTGTGCACTGCATACAATTGCCTATCCAGACAGCATGCTTAAAGAAATAGTCCTCAACTTACCAGCATCGCACTGCATATCCACTTTGCATTACTTTGATATGTATAATCCTTAGATGATTCAGAACACTGCAGACTCACTATTAGTCAGAAACATATGTTGTGGCCAAGATAAACTTGTAACCTAGCAGAAAATTACTCTACACAGGCCAGAGTTTAAAACACATTTAACTACTGTACATATACTGTAAGTCCTCAATCTATGTTGGGATTAGGTTCCTGGGAACCATGATGCTAGAAATGACACAAATTCATTCAGGCCAGATGCCCTTGGTCTACAGCCTAACGCAGCCATCACACACATACACATAAAATCATGGTAATCACCAAAGAATAATTAACTGAAAGCATGAGAAACAAACATTATACTTAGTACATACATGTATATAAAACCTTTTTGTAAAAAAAACTGTACAGTGTTGTGAAATTAAAGAACTGTATTTAAGTTAAGTGAACACCATGCAAGTAACACGTCATTCTTCTAATACATACCTGCCAACTTTTCAATATAACAGAAAGACATCTACAAAATGTTACAATTTTGCGTGAAACTCACGCGGCAAATTTTACGTCAAATAAATAAACAAATTACTTGTACAACGCACATTTCCTGCACTAAAATACTGTATATCAAAATTATACAAATTACTCAACAAGCCATGCACAAAATATGTATACGTATGTTTAGTTACCTGTTACATGTGATACTAGAAGTTCAGCACAATAATTTACAGAAAAACACAGCTTAATGAAGCAACCTCAGCTTCCAATGAGAAGTCTGCTCTGCCTAAAAACTGACATAAAATTTAGTTGAACATTGTGAATTTTAGGAATTGTTCTTGTTTGAATATTAAAAAAAAAAAACCAAATTCTAAGCTGAGGTGGAGCACAGTGGCTTCAAAGATACAACTGTTCAACTGTTGCCTTCTTTGCTCTCTTTAAGAACTCCGCACTAAAATTTTGTTCATAGCACAAATTTGATTTTATGGTCTTCAAAATGGAAAGTGATTCTAAAGTGTTACTGGACGAGGAGGATCTAAAGTAATTTTTTTTTCACGAAGCTGAAAATTCTCTTGCATTCCACGTTGCTGTGTGGAATGAAAAGTATTGACAGCATTATTCTACAAATTCGATCATACTTCAAAATGCCATCACCACCACGAGTTTTGGCTAACTTCGCCCACTTAACATCTTCAACATCTTCACTCTCTTCTGCGGCAACTATGCCCGAAATATCATCAATCTGAAGAACTGAGAACTGTTTTTCCACTTTGACCATAACGTCATCTCTTGATTCGCCTTCTTGCACAGGAAGAATAAAAGGAAACAAATCTACAAAATAGTGAACATTAGGAAAGCTAGAACTTTCAACATTACTTACTCTTGCCACTTCTGCATTTCTCAACACTTAATTATGTACGGGAAATTATTTATCAACAATGTAGTCACAAGCTGCAACAAAGTAGTTCCTAATTGCAGAAAAAAAAGTACACTTTTCTTTTTCATCAAATGTTTGTGCAATTCTTGATGCTTGACTTCCAATAACTAATTCCATATCATCTTTCTGATTCTGGACACTATGGTAATTCAGTTCAAGTAATGACTAATTTTTCACAACTCTTGGTTTTACAAAGTTTGAAACCAATTCTCTTAATAAGTCAGGCAACAGTTCTCTTAAAATATGAATGTGTGGTGATGCTAACTGAAGAATGACATTTAATTTTTCAAATGATGGAACAACGCTTATAGAATAAATGCACAAAATGCTTTGTTGAGTTCTGAAGAAAGTAACATGAATAACTTTTCTTCTCTATTCATGAAAGGAATTGCATTCTTCAAAACAGGTAGGCCTACATCTTTTTTTTTTACTGAAACTGCGGCAACTTTTTTTAGTAGTAGAGGAAACAGAACTTGATTTCCTTTTCTTTTCAGTGTCTGCATCTTGGCCTAGATGGGTTCCACTCGAGCTCGCACAGAATGACTGTTGTAGCTCTGGAATTTTGTAAGAAGTTAGATTCACATAAGGTTTCTGATTTACTACCTCTACCTTAAAAAGCCTAAGTAATGGTTCCCGCTGCTCAAAAACCCTCAACAAATTCTACCAAGAGAAAGCCATCTTGAACAGACGTGTTTTAGAATTTTCTTTGCTTCTGTATCGTGCTTGCAGACCTTGAAACTTCTGTAAACTTTCTTTTCTCTTTGAACTCTTCTCTAAATAATAAAAAATGTCTACAAGAATTTCATGAAATTTTACTGGCAGAGAAGATGCAGCTTTTTCTGCAGCTAAGTTCATTAAATGACAAACACAACCAATCACAATAAGCCCTGGATGCTCTTCTTTCAACACTGCTGCAACACCATTCTTGTGCCCTAACATAACAGCTGCATTGTGCCGAAAAAATGCAGTTTTCAATTGGAACATGTACTTATAATTCTCTTGTAATGATTCTGCATGACAAATTAATGAATGATTCCGTTATTATTTATGTCAAGCAGTTTACCAAAATAAATATATCCTGTGCTTTGTTGAAGAGAAAAATTTTATAATGCAATTTGAATAAATGTTATGGTTCAAAAACTAAAAATACAATAACATTGTCTAACACTCCCTCTTAACTTCATCACCTTATATACATGTTTAATGAATTCTCACGTAACTGCTATTTTTGTTTTATTTTATGAGAGTATTTTAAAATGGCCCAATTCATCCTCAAACTCTCTTACTAAAGAATAAAAAACTAAACCATCTGTCAAATTATTCTTCCTAAGAGTTAGTGGACCTGGCATGTGAGACAAACTGTAGCGTGGTACAGAAAGTGTTTTTTCAAGTATAACTATTAAAAATGTTTCTAATGTGCTTGTCTAGGAAAATAAGACATGCTTCAAACTGTGTCCCTATGGTTTCTAAAAAATTATGTCCACTAATTAAAAACATGATTGCCAAACTCCTCAAATGTGCTAAAAATGAGTTTTTCACGTTGCTGAAGCTGAGAAAATATTAAGGGGCCCGCCTCATTGCCATAAAATCACACTGCAGCGTGTTTGAAGAAAAAGTTTTACACCGAAACTAATACACGTTTGTTCACGCCGTTTGCCTACAAAAAGAACACACACTTCAGACGACTGCCCTTAAGTACTTTCAAGACAACACACGTATTATAAATCCGCTTTTAGGGCATGTCAAAATGGGTTAAAACGGGGTTTTCAGGCTGCTATAGCAGAAAATATACTAGCAGAATACATGTGAAACCACTTAAGGGTAGTGCATTGGACTTTAGTAAAGTGATTTCATAAATAAAACAATAGGGTCACCACTTAAATTTTCATAGAAAATTTGTTTTTTCGTGAAGACTGCACGCCTTAAGCGTAGAGGCGATGCACCGTTGTATGGCCCATACGACGTCGTCCTTAGCACCATACCTCACTCACACAAACACATGTGCCACGAGGCGGGCCCCTTAACTGTAGGGCCTAATCGTAAAACAAAATCATAGGAACCTGCATGACTTTGCCACGTACTTTCCACTTGATGTCCCGCTGAAAAACATTGTCTACGAAAACCCTGCGCGCTAGTTTAGTACTCGGTGTCTAGAGGCGATGAGGTGTTTGACGGACGTGTTATATTCTATAGCCCTCCCTGTTTCCGTGCCTCAAACATAAAACAAAAGCTAAGGTCCGCTAACTCTTAATAAGACAATCTTAAGTGCTTTATCCTAAACAGCCTATATCAATGCAGTAGGCAATAACATCTTGGAATTCTTAATTAGCCTAATGTACCACTTCTCACATTCCTTTATAATAGTCTTAATGCGTACAAATTCTAAATTACTACTTTCAAATACAACTTGAAAGGGCATATTTATGTAGGCAGGCTACTTAATCATTTGTCAAAAAGGCAGAAACACTAAATATGTTACGTGGGACTGCAAAATTATAGTTAAACAAGCTTATGTATGACCATACCTCAACCACGTAACTTAAATTTAAAACACCCCAGCATACCTCCTGTATTAACTCTTCACTAACCTGTCTGTGAACTGCACCAAACAGCATCCCTATTACCGGTAACTCAGATTTACAGGACATCATTACAAATTGACTTAAAGAGTCCACTTAGCTAAAAGTTTTTGATAGATTCCTCACTGAAATATGGAAAGCCAATGGAGGAGATGGACGCATCATGTGCATCTACTGCCACAATATGACGTTTGATCTCTTCAGGTGGGAGCAGGTTGTAGTCTGTCACAAATTCCTTATCTTTCTCCCACTTCACGTGGGCACCATTCCGTAGAAGCCACTCTGCACATGCCCTGTCAGGGCCAACCTCTTTGATACGGTGTTGATCCACTCTGAAAATACAAGAAAATTCTACACCAGCTATAGACACAGCAAAAGAAGCATACTCTTTGCAATTTTAGGTTTGATAAGATCCTATAATCTAGCTCTTCATTATCATGCTTCGTCACCATCTGTACCAGGTACAGCTACAACCACTAAGCATTCTATTTTTTGTTTTAAGTCGTGAACATTTTATTAGCAGTTCCAAGCCTTTCTTTAGACCTAACCATGTTGCCGCAATACAACTAGATGTAACTGATAAGTTTTATCTTCCAATTTTCCGTTCCATCATCCCTTCCTTACACTGCCATTATGAGAAGTAGTTGATGCCTATGGGAGATGCAACAAAAAGTGGCTGACATCTGGTGGTGTATTTATAAACCTTCGGAATGATGATACTGACTGCATACGCTCTGTACACGTGCAAAGCGAAGCAATTTAATGTTAAGAAATAAAAATTTGGTAACAAAGCACTGTTGTTCTCCGTATTGTAGCGCGTCAAGTCACGCCCTTCCTAACCATGCCACACTGCTGACCATCATGCTTCGTCAGCCCCGGTTGCAGTAATTTCAAAAGTGTTTATAGCACATGAGTTAGTGGTAGTTACAATGAAAAGCCACCGAAATGTTTTATGGGGTTTATTTGTTAGTTACGTTCACAACAATTTACATTTTGTTGCCAATCAGCACAGCAAACTCACGAAAAACTAATTACTAAATTTATCCTAAAATTTAATTCAACTGAAAGAAAAATGTGGGCGCACTTTCCAAGGAGAACCTGCGTTCAGCCATAGTGGCAAATCCCAAATACTAACGAAAAAAAAAGCATCAACTAAAAACCCCAAATATATTTAAATGAACAAACGTCCCAAAGATGCATTATGTCCTTAAAGTCATTATTACACACTCTCTAACTTCCCCAGCCTTTACGGTAGCCTTCTTAATCGCAGCAACCACACGGTTACTACTTCTTCTCTCCCTGCAATTGAGCACAAAAAGCCCACGATTCTCTGCGATTGCACACAGACGACACTGAAGACCGAAAGCAGAATGGCCATCAGACGCCAAAATTTCCTGGTTCACCCTGCTAGCTCGCCTAGCGGCCTCTCAACATACTAAGCAAAAAAAAAAAGTTACTAAACTAAAACTAAGTTAAATCTGATGAAAAATTACAATCTTTACACTCATAAACCACACCCGACACAAAATTATCTTTTTGAAACATAATTACTCTTTACATTACAAAATGAATTTTAATATTTTAAACTGCGTGTCTTTTGATTGGTCCACACTTGGCTGTACAAAACATATCACTATCTCTGTCTCACATTACTTGAAGCCGCGCACGTGCGCTTCAGTGAAAAGTAATAGCAGTAGAAAAACTGTTAAAAAATTAAGTTTAGCTATTCTAGGAACTGGGTAAGCATACCTATGCTGATACACTAAACTTGCCAACAATACACCCGGCCTGAAGTTAAAATACAATTATGGTTCAAATATTTAAACTGCTGCAAATGATATTAAATTAAAAATTAAGTGCACAGTTTAGATATTGCACCACCAGATCAATACGGGCACAACCCAGAATGTGGTAATTTTTAGTTATGCCACTACTGTAATGCATCTATCAATGGCCTTTGTGATGGTAATACTAACACTCATTTGGTGTACAGGGTAGCTGTATCTGATTCCTAACCATTGTTATGTATTTTTCATAATTTTTATCGTGAAAATAATACAACTATCATATAACAGTATTAGCAACTGTTAATTATGCATATTCCAATATGAAAGGTGTTTTAATGGTTACAGTGGAAGTTTTTGACACCCAAATTTGTTTTTCCACTAAAACTTCTAAGGCCAATATCTCGGAACCATATTTTTTTAGTTGTGCCCCTATTGATCTAGAGGTGTGATATGTTGATTAGTGATCTGACATAAACAGACTTGGATAAATGACTATAGAGAACTATTGTACTATTCTGTATTGTGTTATTTATTATTATCATTCTATATTGTGTATTGTGTTCAATGGCTCCTTATTGTGGCAGGAGACAAACTTTGAATTCAATGAAGAAAAACAAAGCAACGAGGGTGCTAAAAAACTTGCACATAAAGAAGAAAGGGAAAAAAAAATTACTGACAATTGTAGTTCACTGTATATGTATATTTTTAACAAAGCTTTCTTTCTTTCTTTTTTTAATTTTTTTTACTTAATAATTTTTTTAAAAATGATTAAATTCTGTATTATACAAACTTACTGTTGCTACACTTTTGCTGCATTATTTGCTGCATGCTGGTTTATGGTCAAAAATATTTCCATCATAGAGGCGTGAATATTTTAATAAATAAATTTTGTCAGCAGAATAACAATTATCCTAAGTTCATTAATGTTGCTCATGATTCCCATCACAATGTACAGTACTTATTAGTAAAACAATAAAATTTTTTGATGGAACATGTTTACTTTATATTTTTATTTGTTTAAAAAACATAAATATTTCTTAAAGATTTTGTATAATTCTGAATAATATGGTACATGTGTCTCATCTTTAGATATATTTTCTCCAGATTTTCTATGTAGCCATGGTGAATTTATTATTTTCTTAAAATAACACAATTTATTTTGTCATCAAAAAATTCACAATTTATTTTGTTATCAAAAAATTAATATTTTAACTATAAAGGGTCTTTGTGTATATCATATGAGTATAACATACCTATGCAATTACTGATTGTTTATTTGTGGCAGGGACATTTACGGTTTGGGCCTACATTGTTTGTCATAGTAAGGTTTAAAAAATACAATAATATTATCGTACTACCAGAGGTATATACATGACGTGGCAGAAATTATTCTGCGCCACTGTGCGGCAATTCTGTTGTGATGTTTTCAAAATATTGAATTGTAACTTTTTGAGTCAATGCAGGCTTTTTTTTGTGAGATGTACCATATAGCGTAACTAAGATATTTCTTTTTTAATTGGTAGTGGTTTCATGCAGTTTAGGTGGAAGTCATTGGAGCACATTGATACAGCAGAATTCACCATTTTATTTGCCAAAGAATTAAGTAATATAATTAGTAGTAGTTATCATAACTACTAAGCCACACCTAGAAACATGTACATACTTCATCCTAGGCCAAATGTTGTCTGTAATGACATCACGAAGACAGCAGATTCAAAAACAACTGGTCGCGGGTAAGATTACCAGATGTCCGGCAAAAGGACATGTCTCATTTGTATATTTTTTTCATCTTGTCCAGTCAGATTTTTTTGATGTTCAAAAATATCCGGCTTTGCAACAGGATAAAAAATTACCTACATGAAATGTTTTCTGTTAGTACACAACTGCATGCTAAATTAATCCTCATGAATCTGCTGTCACACACACAAGGTGACTTGTCACGTCACAATACGTACATGTGTTCCGTGCACTTGGCTATTCACATACCATAACCATATTGTGTTGTGTTCTTTGATGTATTATATTTACACTCGGTTATGTGTATGAGAAGTAGGCATTCTTTATTATTCAATGTGTTATTTACATGAAAATATATGTTCGTTAGTATTCAAATTGGTTATTCATAGAAAATTGCACACAATAATTTATTTATGAATTAAAAATATTTTCATTACCATCATTTTTTAATGAAATTACATCTTTTGCGAGCTGAATATCATCCTTTTTTACTGTCAGTGTCTGAACCCTAGTCGTGTAGACACTACAAGCGTCTAAAGGGAAGAAGGCACAATGAGCCATCGTGAGTCTGCGCATGCGCCAACTGGTAAGGTTCCCCTCCTCCCGTGCTACCCGTTGGGTCCACATCGGCGAGCTGTCGTACCCCAGCCCCCTCCCTAGCTCAATCTTCACTTCCCCTGCCCAGTCACATTGCTTTTCGCCACCCCCCTTACCTATACACTCTCGCCAGGGGAAGACGTGCATGCGCAAACACTATACAACATTAAACAAATAGTGTGTCTGTTACTGTACAATCGTTATGAGTTTTTTTTATTGTTCAACACGAAACAATTCATTTTGAACTTTTCTCAGAATTTTGTCTCAGAAAAATTAAACAGAATAGAATCTACTTCCACATTCATTACTTACAAGATAAGAGATACATCTGCAGCAATATTAGTTGTGTTAAGTCCTGCGAAATGTTCCGGTCGCCAAATAAACAATCTCCCATCGTACTGCGTTTATACTCAGGTGAATCCCATCGACAAAAGGACAACATGGCTACCAACACACAGATGGTTAGTAACTTTAGCCAGACTGTGACAGAAGGAATATGGATCTCGAAAAGTGAGTACGAACAGTTTCAACAGTCTTCGAATCTTCTAATATCTCTAGCAAGTAAAATTGACATAGTCATTAATGAAATGAAAGACCTTAAAGAAGAGAACGTTATTCTGCGTACAGCGATAAGCAGTGTAATGGATGCCGTAAATCAAGGACTAAACTGCAAAAAATGTCACTCTTCCGATACACAGTCAACACATAGTAATATCTTTAAAAAGCCTTCCTATAGTCAAGTAACGGGAAACTCTCCACCTCTACATACTGGTAAAGGTTTAAATGTGACACATCAGCAGCAACAGCAGCAACAACCGTTGAGCTCTCACCAGGCACGTGGCCCCCCTCCCTCTTCAGGAGAGCTAAGCCGTAATGCTGAGGCCAGTCGACACGCTTCTGCTGACGGTGATGGTTACACTGAGGTTTCCGGACGACGTCGCAAGACTCAACACACGTTGAACAGTTCCGCTGATCGTGCTAAGACTCGCAAGCCAGCTGAGTTAGGTGTCCGTAAC
>PNEQ01112199.1:7594-46483 GCA_003012365.1 Medauroidea extradentata
TCCCCCCCCCCCCCCTCCGGTTCCCACGCCCCTGACCACTACTTATAATAAGTGAATATTCACATTTAAATTTGGAACGTCTGTACTCTAAATTAGAATCTCTGAATGAGGTTTTATTTGAAGAGGGCACGGTACATGGTTCAGTGGTAAAAACATTATTTTAAAATTGCAGGTTTCTTGAAGCCAGTTAGAAATAATTAAAAAGCAACTATCCCAAACAAAATTTTTTGCCTACTTTTCTGAACAAAAATTTCTCTCGAGATACGTATTTCTTAAGAAACAATCGCTGACTTTGATATCTCGTACATTTAATCGCGGGGTAAGAGATCACCCTTAAGAAATGCATCATTCTGGGTACATGTTTGATCACAAAGTTGTAAAATTTCATTACATATGATTGTTGTTTTGGAGGTTTTAGTTAAGTAATGACTTTCTAAGACATGCAAACTACAATTGGAGTTTTCGGTGTTTATTTATCTATCACACAACCACTTAATGTTTAGGATATTAAACTGTTATGTCAATACAATCATAGAATATTTCGTGTATAAAGTAGCTAATTTAAAACTATAAATTATCATGGTATCAGCAAAACAAAATCATTTCCTCTTTTAAACAGGAATCCTTGACACTTTGAAGTTTTCAATCGACCATTGTTCGAGCTAACATTCAAAGAAAACTTTTCAGCTTTTGAAGAAACCACTCGCGAGAATATAGCTTCAGTTCCTCCTTAACGTTCATTATCATTTTTAAAGAACTCAATAGTATTTCAGTAATCAAATTCGCAAATGAAAATAATACGATTGCTTCTTAATAAGGACCCACGATTTCCGCTAAAAGTTTTGTATAAATTTGCTTCAATACTTTCCGTGCACATCGGCAGCTTTGCTTCTGTATCGGCAGTGTATCTTTGCTCAGACACGTATCACGTCTGATTGAAGTTATCAGAATAAGGTTATTACGACACCTTGCGTCTCTGATTTGCCACTAGAACCCCAAGAAAAGTACGAGCTATAACATCCTATCACTGAACATGAAGCAGAACTGCAGATTTGCTTACAAGGCATTGAGGGCCGTATCTATAGACCTCTTTCGAATGACAACCAACTGCTCACCAATGCTTTCTCTATGGGAATAGCAGTTGGTTGTCATTCGATAGGTTTATATTATTGACCCTAAAACTAAATGGTACAGAAATATTCTTGCCGCGTAATCGTGGCTCTATTTGTAAGGAATCGTGACAAGTTCAGGAATATTAAACACACGAATATTTATTCTACAAATTGACTGTTGAAAATTCTGTAGAGACTTCGCGAGATACAATGAACATTAACGACTGGAGACTGGAAAAATTCGCGGGTTCACTGACCTGTACGTTAGCTTCCTAGAATATGTATTTATTCAAACAGACAACAGCTGTTCATTGGCTGCTCGCTGACACCGTGATATCGCATGATTGGATCCTGCATTTAGTTGATTCTTTATTATTGGCTCAGCTCTCTCCAGGAGGCGTCAAATATATCACGGACCAATGACGAAAGTGTCTCAACTTTAGATATGTTTGAAATCTAGTTTGTGCTTAAGAGGCCGTATCAGTGTTTCATGCGCATGTATGCAACCCGAATTAACCCCATATAAATCAAGGCTAATTTTACGTACTCTATAGCAATAACAGTATTACACATATCAACAATATCTTCACGTTTTATAAGAGACACAGTCGTTCTTATTTTCGCTGAGTTTGACGAAGACAAGTACAAAGAATGGTTGCTACAAATTTTACGAAACTTTTTTTTATTATCACGTTGCTAATGTAACCGCTTGTTATGCTTCATTTTGCAGAACGCAGATCTATTAATAACGGCTGTGTCTTTGATAAAGTCCGAAGATAACGTTGATATTTGTAATACCGTTATTGCTATAGAGTACTTGAAATTAGCCTTGAATTATAAGGATTTAATGCGGGTTGCATACATGCGCCTGAAACAATGATACGGCCTATTAAGGCCTCGCTCTTTAGTTTTGCAGAGGTTGCGAAAATATTTCTTTATTGCAAATCAATACATATATCAAAAATTCATTCCTACAGTTTTAACACTCATATGTATCTGAATTTTTCTGTTGCAGTACACCAAACGTGTCTTTAAATTTTTGCCCCTGAAATATCACGTATTATGCTGTTGTCAAAGTAAGCCAAAATGAAGCAAAATAATTTTTTGTTGGCAAACGGTACATTACTAAAAAAACGCTCCGGAATAGTTGTGTATCGTATGACAGTACACAGTCTCAAATTTTTTAAAGCATTTGGTAAAAAAATATTCGAATTACTTTCAATTGTTTGAAATAATTGAAAGACCATGGCGTTAAAAGAAAAAGCGAATTTTTCAGGTTCCTGTTAATGAGACACTGCAATTATGTCCTGGCTGAATTTCTTCTTTATCGGTAACCAGTCTTCAATGTGTTAATGTTTGTTAAAAAAATTAAAAATTAAACTTGTAACAAAACGAATATGTTGCTGCATTGGTTCTTCTCTACATGTTTGTAACAGTTTTATTTGTCTTCCTATTCATCTCACACTCCATGCTATCATTTATCTGTACCAAAGCACGGGGAAGAAATGGATGGCCCTTGCGTGGAACAAGGTGAAAAAAGTGTAAAAAAAGGAGGAGGGGGTTGGCAGAGGCAGATGCAGCGGAACACAATATTTCAAAACGTAGCCCGATTCCTTTCTTGGAGATATTTCTTCTCCAACTTCTTATTTTTTATCTATTTTTTCCTGGCGACCACCCAAGTCCCATTCTACCGGCGAGGCAGTATTGCCACGTGAATACGTGGCGAAGGAAAAATATCTTTTCGGGGCACAATAAATATAATTTTTTAAGTTTTCCGTAGAAACACGACATAAAAAGCATTTTTTTTTAATATTAATGGTTTGGTAATAAAATATTTTCGTAATAGGACTGGCAAATATCTGGTATTTTGTGCGAGGATTCTGGCATGTGGAAGTTATGCGGCATGATCACGGTTTTAGTTTAACCTCGTTGCATATTTTACCTAATGCACTCGTCAACTTAATGTACACGTTTGAAAAATATGAAGAACATAGCCGTCACTGCACGAGGCCAGAAGCTGATACCTAGAGATGATTATTTATCGCGGGAAAATTTGACTGTTTGCTGGGTTTCAACGCATGTTCAGCTTACCAGAAGATAACTGGCTTTAGCTTATACGTGGAACTGTTACCCTATTTGACTGAGCGAGTAAAAATCCCACTACTGTAATATTTGATGCCTGTTATTGGTCTGTAGACAGCTACGTTGTGTCAGACTTACATCATCTAATCATATGTGTTTCAATTAACGCTGTAGCGTTTTCAAGGATGTGTTAGCATAAAACTTTTTCACGATATACCATCATCTCTACTGATACGAGTAAATACAACACTCTTCCCTGTATAATAATTAATGGTTTAGGACCTGCAAAAATAGTTTGCGTCATTATTTGCTGACAAGCTAGACTTCAAGATGGGTATTCACGGATATGCGCCTTTGCTTGCGAATGTTGCCAAGTTGCAGATAAACCCACAAAAACATAAAAATGCATGTATTTTTATGTGTTTGTGGGTTTATCTGCGACTTGGCAACATTCGCAAGCAATGGCGTATATCCATGAATACTCATCTTGCCGTACATCCCCATTGCAAAAATCTTTCAAAGGTCATATAAGTTAGGTTACGTCACTCCATTGAACATGAGTAGGGGGCCCGGAAATTTCGCGGATTCATCCAAGCATTCGTTAGATTTCGAACTCATGTACACATGTGTCACTTCCGTGATTGGATCACGAAAGCCGTCCTTGAGGACCAATAACATACCTGCATGAAAACATTCTCAGACTCAAGCACTACCTTGCCACATGTACAACTGGCCACTCACTTCGTCGAGTTTCAGAGGCGCGGTAATATGAAACCAATCTATGTTTGGTCCCATTTAACTACCCGCAGCCTATCTCTTTGTGCAAAAATTAAGAAGTCTTTAAATACGGTTACAGCCACTGATTTTCAAGTAAACATTTCGGCACCACTTTGTTTCAGTGCCTTATGTGCACATCTGCATCTCTTCTTCTCGGCAATTGACACTATGGCTTAGTGTAAATGCGGCACTTATTTGACTGGGCCAGTTATAACAAGGTTACTACGACGTCACACGTTTGTGATTAGTTGATAGAGCCCCAATATGCTGAGAGTTTTAAAACATCTAATAACTGACCACAAAGCAGCTGCAGATATGCATGTAAGTATGCCGTCTTCAGTAAGAGAACCAAAGTCTTGAGTGTGGCAACAATGAATCGGGGGCGTACTGCTGGTCGATTATTGGCTGCCTTTGTGTAGATGTGTACACGCCAGTGAAGTAGCGCCTAGACATGATACAGACACTAGGGCAGCTAAGTACTGACAGGCAGCAGGCCCCGGACGCTGCGTTGCCACATTTGAGATTCCGGCCTTATACTAATGACGACTATGACGTAAGGAATTGAAACAAGTTGATGAAAAATTCTTTTTACCAAAAACATAGGCTCTAATTATGGTTAAAGGCTTGTTCCGCAACAAACAATTATTTTTTTTTTTACCAAATGCTTGGTTTGTCGGTATGTACGAACGACAGACGATTCAGAGAAAGCCACTGCCGTAGGAGAGCTCAAGCTCTGACGACCCTGTTTGGCAGAGTTGCCACATCTAAAGCCGCGGCCTTCTGCTGTCTATGCTCACTGAGTACATGATACATTTCTTCGTAGCTCTACAAACTTTGGTAAATATTCTAAAATGTCTATATAAAATTATTTGCTGAAAAAGTTACAAAATATTTTTTGTAATAATTGAGGAAATATTATCAGTCTACCGAGATTGTAGGGTTTACGGAAATTATATACTTACATTCAAATCACATTCTATGGAATGCCTTTTTTAAATAAAGTGAATTTACTATCTGTATGCTTCAAAATTAATTAAGTCATGCCATTAAACTGCGCATGGAATATATAGGATGACATCGTGATATAACGTAACATCATGATATAACGTAACATCGTGATAAACCACTTTGTGGGCTTTAGAAAATTGTGAATGTTCTGTACATCTAGTTCACTAGATTACCAACAGAGAGCAGGCATGTGTAGTTTCGACAATAAGAGACCAATGTATGAAATACAATATTAGAATTATGCGGTAACATATTTTTGTTACTGAAGTTCGAAGCCATAGGACAGGTTTCACCAGCCTCTGTTATAAGTAATACTAACATAAGTTGTGTAACATGTTAAATAATTTGAGGTACATTGAATGTAATTCTTTTTCACCAGCATAATGTTAACTTGCATGGCTGTTAAATAGAAAATAGTATTCACTGGCTCTTCTAGAACACACCCCATCCAAAACAGTATAACGCAAAAAACTAGTTGTGCAAGCAATTATTGGAGGCAAAATAGAAATGTTTTCGTGGCAAAAATGTCAATGCCTGGAGAAGGAAATACATAAGGAACTTGTTGACTAGTACAAATAAATAATTATATATTATTGACACATCAAGCCCCAACCCTAACCGTGAAATGTAGAGTGTAGGCAAGCCCTAGGAAGGGAATTTTCTAAATTCTGCCACTACGGAGGTAAAACGAAGAGTTTTTTTCCTTCGATCCTCGAGGGGTGAAAAGAAGAGAAAGGTGTTCGGTTCATTAAAATATGTAGTTGCCTCTGATGCAACCTCATTTATATAGACGGCTGATTTTCGCGGCAAGAGTTTTGCCCCAGTTTGTATACGTGTCTTACGTGCACACCTGCAGTTCTGCCTCGCGGTTACTTGGTAGCGTGGCCTTTATTAACAGACTGCTCTCATTTCACTGAGCCAATCACAGTAAGGTTATTGCAAAACCACACGTCTATGTAATTGCGTGTAGAAACACACGACTCGTGACAATTATAACGTCCAATCACTGACCGTGAAGCAGAACTGCAGACGTGTACGTAAGGCATTGAAACAAAGTGGGGCAAAACTCTTTTCGCGAAAATCAGCAGTCCCTAGTCATCTATAAGCAGAATTGCTATGTTATGAAGTACTGCAGCAGCAGCAATGATTTCTAGAGACTTCTGTATGTCGGTTCTTATTCCCATGGACAGTTAGGAAAGTGCCTTTTCCAAATTCCAAAAGTTCCTTGTCCTGGCACGTGATCTGTTGTAAGTTAAATAAGCTCTGCTTGCATGATGGCCAGACTTTGTTAAAAAGAAAATCTTTAACGAGTAGCCCACTGTCTTTTAAAATAATCCCTACACCTATACTTCCAGTTTCAAATAACGTTCGTTCACAGAAATGATTAAATAATATGCAATCGTGAACGAAGCTTTGTTAGCTGTAAACCTTGTCACTTATCACAATCCAGATTACTTGCACATTGTTCGAGAAAAACGGTTTTCTGGTTCAACATTTTTTTTTTGTTCTAGCACCTCCAGACGGTTTATTTTCCATTTGTGTACAGCCAGTATTTCTAATATCTCCAGAAAATATGACATTTCAAAAAATTTCATTACTGCAGTAACGACTTCAACAGCATCAACGATACATTAAATATCTTGTCCTTAATTCTGCTGCTGCAGATGAAATCCTATTACTGTTCTGCACACTGCAGCTTTTATATGCCATAAATGTCTCTCACAACTAATTGGAGGGATCCTGTAGCATCAAACCGCATTGAAACTAAACACTGATGCATGAGAAAGAAAGAGTGTGAGAGAGAGAGGGGAGTGCTGTTCCTGCTTTATACGTAATTCAACTAAGGCTCTATTTCAGGTAGCAAGTAATCAGTCTTGCTACAAGAAAACTAAGGTAATCCATGTGCACCCGATGAGGGATCCGCCAAGTCGCAGCCATTGTCAGCCTTAAACTAGTGTTAAGATGTTTAACAGTTGCATCCTTAGGCTGTTAAATTTAACAGAGCACTTAACAAATGTTAGGCCAAACAGAGTTTGGTGAATCACTTCACATGTTAAATATTATGTTAATCCTCTTCAACTAATGTTGAATTCTTAGTTGTGTGTTAGTTGAAATTGGGCCTTGTGTGTGTGTATATATATATATATATATATATATATATATATATATATATATATATATATATATATATATATATATATATATATATATATATATATATGTATATATATAATCATAAGAAAAACAAACACTACGTTGTCTATCGTTAACGTTCAGTCACCATAGGGATTAATACCCAGGACAAGGGTGCCGTAGTTAAGGTTAATTTGAAAAAAGAGAAAGAGAATATAATAATGGCCTCAAGGCAAAATAGATGGAAAAGAGAGCATAGGAAGGCCAAATTGTTTAGGTGCAAAGATACAAGTTCGGATCACAGTGTGTCCACAAAGTTTTTTTTACAATTTAATAATATGTTAAATTATATTTGTTTAAAATATTTTAGTAAACATGTTTAGTGTCATGATTATAGTAAAATATAGGCCTATTTTCAAATTTAATGTTTCCTTATTGAAAGGACAAACGCAATTTTGTAGCTTATCACTTTACAAACATACGGTTGTGTTTTTACAAGATCAACCTTTACAGTTTTACAAGGAATTTTTTTGGAAACTGTGTTGGAACGATTTTCCTTGTATGAGTAAATATTTTTAGAGGCTTCTAAGCGTACTTTCTTTGAAACGTAAGTGCGTTTCGCTGCTGTCGGTTTGATGCATTACAACAAACGCATGCACCCTGCAGTTGCATAAGAGTTTTGATTGTTCACGTAGATATTCGAAGTCCTCTAGTAATTTAAATTTTACTGAAGACAAACTGAAGAATTTATGTATAGAATTTGAAGATTATTGTCGAATATCGCTCTAGATATTATAAGTAGATTTCCGAACTTTCCCCGAAAAGGATTTTGCCCTAGTTTGTTTCAATGTCTTACGTACACATCTGCAGCTGTGCTTTATGGCTACAGGCAGCGTGTCTATGCGAAGTGACGTTTCTCATTTGACTGTACCAACCAGAATAAGTGTATTAAAACACCACACTCTGCGATTTGCAGGTAGAATCCCAAGCCACGTGGAAGTTAAAACAACCCGTCAACGACTATGAAACACAAATGCAGATGTACATGTAAGGTACTGAAACAAAGTGGGGCAAAATTCTTTTCGCGAAAATGTCGTGGCCCTAGTGATAAAATAACAATTTACCTGCCCTTGAAGGAAAACACTGACAGTAAAATATAGCTTCATTGCTTTGCTGCTCTTCGCCAGCTTCAACTAAGAATTCGTTCGTTGTGACACGTATGATTCGTAACCAATTTTTAACTGAATAAGTTAAAGTATTAAAGTAATAGAAAGATATAAACTAAACCATTTTCGGACACACTCCATTGCGAGCGGATGTAATCGATTCGCAGGAAAAGAAAACCTCTATAAAACGTAAGGGAGACAATATTTAGCTATTGTCAACAATTATAGCTAGATATGATGGTTTATCGCGGGAAAACTTGACTGTTTGCTGGGATGCAATGTACGTCCAGTTTATAAAAAGATTACTGGCTTTCGCTTGTACGTAGAGCTGTTGCCCTATTTAACTGAGCCAATAAGAATCCTGCTATTGTATTATTTCATTGGTCTGCAGACAGCTAGCTACGTTGTGTCAGATATATAATACACAATTATACCTGTCGCAAGAAACTAAAGTGTTTTCAGGGTACATTGGTACGAAACATTTTTGTGACATACCATTATCTCTACTTATAGCACAAATAAAATTCCGAAAAGGAATATATTTGTATCCTCGTATCCAGAAAGTTCACACGAAAAAAAAAGTAGAACTATGAGAACACAAATGAATTCCTAAACGGAACACAATCATTTTTATCAAGGAAGGCGACAAAAAAAAAAAAAAACAATAAAATTACGACAACCTTATTTTGTTTTTCTGTTTTTATCTCTTTCGCGTCATTTATTCTCTGTCGTCGACATACGTTATGATGGATCAACTGCAAACATAGCTGCAATTATAAACCAACAAATGTTTCGAAACATAACTAGAATCTCTTCAGTTGCGATGGGAGCGCATCGGTCGTGTTTTGTTTTCATTACTACGAGAACGAAATTTATATCAGCTGTAACCACCGCGCTTGTTGTCGGACGAAAAGGTAATGAATTTTCGTCATTAGAACAGAACGCTGTATTTTACAAGCTAGTCATAAAACGCCACGAGAGAGTGCGTATTTCATTTGGCGACTGTGCTTCATGCATATATTCCATATAATTGCTGCAGTAAATAACGCCGTATACAACTGTTATCAGAAAGTGAGGATTAAATGTAGCATTTTTTTACCTCTTACAGTGATAAAAGGATAATTCATTTGGAGTTAAAAATTGATTCCAAATCTTAAAATTTTTTTGATAAAGGTAGAGTGTTAAGGTATTCCATGGAAGTAGGAATAGTCAGGAGATGGCTTGCTGTGACGTAGTTTAAGCCGGCTTTTTGGGTGTTCCATCATGGCGCTGAGGCGTTTTGAGGTTATGGTTACTTGTGTTGATGCACCTCTAAACAATAAAAACACCTCAGAGTAGTGCAACTTAGCGATGTAAGGAACAAAATTGATTCGCAATAAAATTGCTTGGGCCGGGTAACATCATTACGAAATTTTTCGAATTGCGATTGGTTAAGGGACAGGCGGTTGCCATAATGGGACACCCAAAACGGTGGCTTCACGTAGTTCACATACATAGCCATAGGGAGGGCCACCCTCTGATGTATTCGATAAAATCTTTTGTTTTAATGGAAAACTTCCAAAGATATAAATACATGAACCCACTAGTGTTTCATAGTATCGTACTATAACAACAAACTCACGTCAGTGTTCGATTCCGTAAATAAATAAAAACATTCATAAATTGGTAAAAAACACGATAGCACCTCAACTACGCTACACGTGGTAATAAAAGTGTTTAATTGGAACTCAGACAACTCAACACACACACTGATATTAAGCAACAAAATTCTAAACACTGTGCGTCAAGCAAGCTGATTTCAGTTAAAGAAATGCAATTTTAAAGAATTTTAAAAGGCATAATTTTCTTCACTGCGTTCAATACACGAAAAGTTTGTAAGAACATGTTCAGCTTATATTTAGTAAGCTATCCCTACACGAATTCAACACACGCCCTGGCTACGAACAAGTGATTCAGCGCGTAGAGTTTTGGAGGAGATAAAGGAGTTCGAAGTACGAGAGAATGGATCCCGTGAGTTATGGGTGACGTCATTCGTTTTGGTAAGCTTCCAAAGTGGATATCAGAATTGTGGTGCCATTAGTAGTGGCAAGGGGAAATTGAACTATGATTCGTTTAACCCTCTCGGAGCTGGTGTGTTTGAAGTAGAACTGGAGTGCCCATGTTCCTCGGTAGGATCCGTCGCCCAGGTCTACGGTGCCGGAAAAGAAATTTCCCGGGGTAACAAAATGTCGTGTTTGTCTGGGTATAGGTAAGGTTAATTCTACTACAAATTAGAAAGATCAATGTCAGAGGGAAAATTTCTGCCACTTGAGCGCTGGTATCGCTAGTGCACCAAACTGACCAATCACAGAGCTTTCCTGAACTTTAAAATTCATTAAGTTGATAATTTAAAACGCGAAATCGGTTTCTTTTCACTTTAAAATTAAATTAAATGACTAATATAATTTCCAAGTTTATTTAACTTAAATTTTACTACGGTTTATAATGTATCTGGTCTCTTAGCGATTGAAGCGAAACTAGTGGCAGAAATTTTCCCTGTGCCAAGATTTTCTTTCTAACCTGCAGTATAATTAACCTTAGTATAGGGTAAAATTTCAACACATGTGGTTTAACAGTTTGAGGATTACTAGGGATGACTGATTTTCACTAAAAGATTTTGCATGAATGTGTGCACATCTGCAGCTCTGATTTTCGAGAATTTGTCAGCGTGTCCTCGTGTAGAGGCTTCACTTACGCCAATCAGAACAAGGTTGTTACGATACCACACGTCTGTGTTTAATATGCAGAAACCCAAGGCACTGAGAGTTAAAACATCGTATCAGTGACTTCGAAGTAGAGCTGAATATGTGCACGTAAGGCACCGAATCAAAATGGTGCAAAATTTTTTTCGCGAAAAACAAGGGTGCCTAAGGATTACGCATATTTTAGGTATATATATATATATATATATATATATATATATATATATATATATATATATATATATATATATATATATATACATAGATATCAGACACCTCTGTACAACCAACACTTTAAGAGTTAGTGGACCGGACCCGTGAGCCGCGCTGTAACGTGATACGAAAAATACTTTTTCCTGTATCACTATTAAAAATTTTTCCAATGAGTTTATCTACGAAAAAAGACACACTTCAAACTATGATTTAAAAAATGCCGTCCGCTTCTTAAAAACATGATTCCCACGCCCCTCAAAAGTGCAAAAAATGGCTTTTTCACGTTGCGGTAGCTGAGAAAATATCTATTGTAGTCGTAAAACTAAGGCATAGAAACCTGCATTGTATTTTACCACAAACTTTCCGCAAATAAAATAACAGGGTCATCGCTTGAAGTCCCATTGAAGAACTGTTTCTTCGAGAACACTGCGCGATAGTTTAGTCCTTCGCGCCTAGAGGCGATGAGCTGTTTGATGGACTTGTTATATTCAACTTATCGCCTTCCCTGTTTCCATGCCTCGAACGCAAAGAGAAAGCTATACCGTTCACTAACTCTTAACGACGCCAACACTACTGGTCTCTGAATCCCAACTTACCAAAGTCCTATTGGTCGACACCCACATCGGACACGCCTACCGTACCACCATAACCATCTTTAGTAGAAGGCCGCTGCCTTAGATCTGACAACCCTGGCAGGAAGGGTAATTTTAACACTTCTTTTAGCTCTCCAAAGGCAATGGCTGTACCTGATTCGTTATTCTGCTCTACATACCGGCGAATCAGGGGAAGCCATCGCCTTTGGCGAGCTAAAAGAAGTGTTAAAATGACCCTTCTTGTCAGGCTTGCCAGATATAAGGCCGCGGCCTTCTACTAAAGATGGCTTTGGTACCACGCAATGTTAATTATTGGTCGGTTTTCAGGTAACGGTGTGGCGAGTTGTCTATGTTTCAAAACGATGGGTTTTCTCACTGATCTTCTTCTCCCCTTCCTTAATCAATCCAACACCGCTCCATCGTTGGGCCTCATTCCTTGTGATACTCCGGAAGGAGCTGATACCTATACGAGAGTACAATCGTTAAGTTTCATTCCGGGATGCGATATCCTGATCATCGAGTATCCTCATCATACGATAACAGCAGAGATATAAAACTTCGCATTTTTTGGGGAACATGCTGCAATTCAAACAACTTATTGCATATTCGACTTTGTAGCTTCTGGCATTGTTGCAGATTCAACTTCGTTGCTTCTACTGGGATTTACTAAGCTTTTTAGTTGATTCCGCAGCATTCAGGATTTTGCTGCCGTAAGGAGATTTCTGTCGTCTGAATTAAGAGACATTGTTTAGAAAAGCATAAAACTATGTAGTTATTAAAGTGTGCACTTCGGTTACATCAACGCTTACACGCCGAGGAACTTTTGTTATTGTCAGTCCACAGCAGTCTGAATACTCCAGTTAATATATAGTTATGATGTGATGTCTCTCGCCGTGTAGTAACCCGGGCAGGCTGATTGTAGGTGCGGTTAAGACGGTCCAGCAAGGGCGGGCAGCATCATGGTGACCTGCTGGTCACGTGGTGGCAGACAGACCCCTCTCCGCCTTATGCGCCTCTTAAGCGTGTCTAGTGCGATAAAATCATAATTTTATATTTTTATGAAATATTGTTAGTTTTGCAGACGATAATTGTGAGTACATTTTACTCTTACGAAACAATTTTACCTCTCCTCTCATAAATTTCTCAAAACGGGGTGTCAAAATCATAATTTGCTTGCTACACTGCCATACGAATAGTCAAAACCAACTGACCTACTGAAACAAAATAATTCGCTGTGATATTACACCCCATGAGCTATGTAATAAGACATTTTAAATCCACAATATATTTTGAATTTAAAAAATCGCAAAAATACAGAAAAAAGTTACAACTTCAGTAATTTTTTTTAAATAATAAAAAAAAAACAGTTCGCGGGATTTGTTTAAATGTTTTACTACGAAGCCCATAGTATGTTATTTCACTGTGAATTTTTTCACGTACGTAAGTCAATTGGTTTTTACTATTTGCATGGCAGTAGAACATGCAAATTTTGACTTTGACGCACCGTTATGAGAAAAATACGCCAGCTGAAATCGTTTCGTAAGAGGAAACTGCACTCACAAGTATCGTCTACAAAACTAACTCACATAAATATAAAATTATGACTTTATCGCACTTGAACACCCTTAAATACTCGCCATATGTTATAAACCTGTCCCCGTTTATCGCATCTTATGGTGGAAGTACGTTGGGGCGTGTTTTAATGTCCTCGAGGCTGCAGACATGCCTCCGTCGCCGTGTTTAGTAACTTGCCCCAGGTATTCGGCGACCTTCAACACTGCAATTGGGCCGCGGTGGCCGAATGGTTAGACCATTCACCTCCCACCAAAGCGATCCGGGTTCGATTCCCGGCGGGGTCGATCCCCGGATTTTCGCATGTGGGAATCGTGCCGAACGATGCCGTTAGTCGACGGGTTTTCTCTGGATCTCCCGTTTCCCCCACCCTTCCATACCGGTACTGCTCCATACTCACCTCATGTCACCCCTCACCAGCGCTAAAGACCTCGATGTTAAGTGCTAACCAAAATCTCTTAGTTAAGGTGGCATTTGACGAAACATTTTTATTGCTTCAAACATTTTTATATTTGTACGAGGTATGGTTAGTTTTCTAGACATAATTGTTACCAATTATACTGTAATGAAAAAACGTTGGCTTTCATAGATTTTTGTAACGGCATGTCAAAGTCCAAAATTGCATAAAACGATTTGATGCTTGAAAGGAAAACCAACTGATTTACCGAACTGAAAAATTTCGCATTGAATAATTAGGATGTAGGCTGCAAGGTATCCTATATAAAAACCAAATAGTAAAATACTTTCGTGTTTTTTTTTTTTTTTTTTTTTAATTTTTAAATTTTCCCATTTTTAGTTTCAAATTTCAAAACGGTTTTAAATAAAAAATTGTAAATTATTTTTGTTGTTAAGCAGGATAATTTGTAGCCTATAACATTATTATTATGTGTGAATTTTTTTTTTTTTTTTCAGTTTGATAAGTCAGTTGGTTTTCCTTTCAATCATAAAACCGTTTTATGCAAAGTTGGAATTTTATTGGCTATTATAAAAAAAACTACGAAAGCTAAATATTTTCATTACGGTACAGTAAAAAATAGCCTCAATACATGTCTACAAAACAAACGGTATGTCGTACAAATACAAAAATGTTTAAAACAACAAAACTTTTCGGTCAAGCGCCCCCTAAACACTGCAATTTACGAATGCACTCTGGTTTCGTGCCGGAACAAACTGTAATTTCGTTTCGTACCTGTGATTGACCCTTGACTTACTTCGCACGTGCTGAACGGGGCTGAGCCAATAATAAAGATGCAACTGAATTAATGTTGTAACACTTTGTCAGCGAGCAGCCAATGAGAAGCTGCTGTGTGCTTGATTGTGCAAATATTCTTGGAGGCTATCCTATAGATTTGTGAACCCACGAATTTTTCCGGACTCGAAATATTTATGTATTTATCTGTTCCGAACAATGAATCCGAAAATTTAACACAAGACGCGGGAATAATCATATTTGTTCAGAAATTATATAAATCAGTAATTTTTATTCACGAGATCGACTGAAGAAGTGACTACAGAGTTCTTGCAGGATGCTGGCGACCAGTAGCGAGGCAACGAAGGCAACGAAACTATAAACTTACAAGTTTATTCTTTAGGGATAGAGTGTATGCGCATCTGCAGCTGTGTGCACTCTAAATCTGAATTAGTGAATATTCACTTATTCACGTCGATGGATGGAGCAGTTTCAACAAATTGAATCAGTGAGAAACCACTGTGAAATAGGCGACTATTCACTGATTCCGATAAAGAGTGCCAACATTCCACAAGTTAATTAGGGAATGTCCACAGATTTTCCAGTATTTTTTATCTGATTAAATAAATAAAAAACTGTTCTTTGAAAACAATTGGAAAAAACTGTGAACATTCACTGATTTACTTGTGAGATGTTGGTACTCTTAAAGGAAATCAGTGAATATTCACTAATTAAACAGTGACTGTTTTCACTTATTCAAATTGTTGGAACTGATCCATCCATCCGCGTGAATCAGTGAATATTTACTAATCCAGATTTAGAGCGTGATTCGTGGTTATTGGCAGCATGTATTAATGTAGATGAGTCACCTATTTAACTATGCCAATCAGAACAGGGTTACCGCAACACCACACGGGAAGAATCCCTAGATGCTGAAAGTTAAAAAAAATCCAATCATGCAGACCACGAACATTTCGCGGAAAGAGTTTTGCTCCGGTTTTTTTCACTGCCTTACATTGAACTTCTGCAGACTTCATAGTCAGTGATTGTAAGTTTTAACTCTGCACGTGTCTCTGGGTTCTGCGCGCACATCACAGACGTGTGCTGTCGCATTATGTGATTGGCACAGTCAAAAGAACTACGTCTCTGCACACAATTATGCGTGCTGCCAATAACCACGAAGCAAAGCTGACGCAAGACAATGATACAAACTTGGGGTAAAATAATTTTTGCGAAAAATTCGTAGCCATTAAAATAATTGGCAGGTGTCAAGAAGGCCGCGGCCTTAGATCTGGCAACCCTGCCAGGAAGGGTCATTTTTAACACTTGTGTTAGCTCTCCATAGGCAACGGCTTTGCCTGATTCGTTATTGTGCCCTACATATCGGCGAATCAGGGGAAGCCACAGTCGTTGGTGGGACAAAATAAGTGTTAAAATGACCCTTCCTGGCAGGGTTGCCAGATCTAAGGCCGCGGCCTTCTCCTAAAGACGGCTATGCAGGTGTGCATGTAAGGCACTTAAACAAGTTAGTGCAAAGTCTTTTTGTGAAACTTTTCGGTCCATATCAGATCTCATCAATCACCTTTGAAGGACTGTCATTTCGTTGGCAGCGGTCTTCTATATAGGCAGGAAAATATCACGCTTTCGGTGACCGGCAGGCTAAACTTAAATACCTTGTGAGTTTTCAAGATGCATGTGTTATTCTATTGGCTGCTGCTTCGTCGAGTAATCAGTGACTCTCCACTCCATTTAGTACGCACGAATATCTTTGTTAAGACCCATCTACATCTATGGCTGTGTAGTAGGCGGGGATGTGTACGAACCTCGTAGTCAGATTCGCACAAGCTGTTCGCAATTATTATATCGGAGAAGCTAGTCCGAAGTTGCTCCTCTTGATTTAAACCGTCTATTATTTCCCGAGCTCAATTTCAATGTTTTCAATTTTATACCTTAGTTACGAATGTTTTCTTCTGTCCTAGGACACATCTTCGAAAAAAAGCTAAGATACAGAGAACACGTGTCTTAGGACCAAGCTCGTCCTAGCTTCGGACACTGATGTGACGTCACAGTCACCTACGCCAATCAGCGCATTCGTGTCCTACGACACAAATTCGTACATCGCAATTGTGAATAGGCTTTTAGGGACACGAGTATTTCGCTGATGCATCTGGCAGCAGCTTAGGTTTCTCAGTCCTATGCAATCACTGGCTACTGTTTATTTTTAAGATGCTTCTAACTATGACCATTGTGGTATCCCGAGCGGTTTAGATACACATGTACAACATAAGTTAATTACTGGGTTTTGGGAGCAATATCGTCTCTCGAGGTAATTAAATGTTAATACATAAAAAATCTACTAAAGTTCCGTAACTATAGTTTATTCATTCACTACTCTCTGCACACAAGCATTGCGTATGTCTTTCGCAGTAAACTCATGCCTCTGCGTGGAATGCGTTACAGCAGCTTCCCAAATAGGTATATGCCTTAATACGAATCTCATGCCTCTGCGTGGAATGTGTTACAGCAGCTTCCCAAATAGGAATATGCATTAATAAGCCGTGGAATGCGTCACAGCAGCTTCCCTAGTAGCTTGGTGCCGGAGCACCCGGAGACAGCCTCGAGTAGGGCTAGTCCCCCAGTATATATACTAGTCCAGATCTTGAACCTTGTGTCTTAGTTGGGGCCGTGCGATACTGCCCACTGAACACCTACACAGCCTGGTTGATGGAGGGGGTTGACCCCCTGAACTCTCACATGATCATACATCCACTGTCCTACTCTTCTAACACATACCCTTTACAAGACATAACATTTCATTAATTAATATACGGTTACAAAATAATATTTACGTTACACCATGTACCTTTCACGAAAAGAATTTTGTTCCAGTTTGAAACATGCACATCTGCAGTTCTGCTGCATGGTTATTGGCAGCGTGACGCCAACTCATTTGACTATGCCAATCACAGTAAGGTTACTGAGACATTACACGTATGTGATTTGCAGGTAGAATCGCAAGACACTTGAGAGTTAACACATCCAATCACTGGCCGTGAAGCAGGACTGCAAAATGATCACGTTAGGCACCAAAACAAACTGAGGGAAACATTTTTTTTTTTCGCAAAACGTTCACGGCCTTACTTATAACCGTAAAAGCTGAAGCACTCGATAGGCCCACCTATTTTTCCTTATTAATTACTGTTTTTTTTTTCGTCATGTGTGTATGAAAACAGCGTTATTCAATTCACAGAAGTGAACGTGAAGTTAACATTCCTTATGTTCAACCTGGCGTAATGAAATTTGAGAAAAAAACCCGTTCCTCTAGTCATTATTTTCTTTGAAGGTCTTCCATTGGTTGCGAGTTTTTCCGTTCTTCATTGCGCGACTGACGAACAGTGATCAAAATAGCAAAATTGAATGAAACTTACTAGCAGGTTTAATCTCAAATGTCCTCAAATCAGCTCGTGAAAATGTTCGTGACCCTAGGTATGACAATTCTCTCCGAAGAGTTAAAGTGGCGTAGGATTGAGTAAGACTCTTCGTGTGGTAGATGAGCTCGATTACAGAAACCCCCGGTCCTATCTGACTACAGAGGGAGCAGCTCCTGGAGTCACTAGAAGGGAAGAAGGTTTGGTTGTAGGAGGGAGAATTAATGCCGGGCGATTTAACTCCTGCGAGCTAATTCCGGCCATCTCGCTTGTTTAATCTGCGGCCCAGGCGTAATGGGGTGCTCTGGAGGATTACCTCAGGGGAGTAACTCCCCCCCTCCCCCCCCCATCTTAGGAGATCTACTGGAGGTCACCCGACCGCACTCGCTTGAAGCATTCCAAGTTGTGGCAAGAGGTCTTTCAAGGCTTGGTAGGAAGGGTACTATCATCATTGCGTAGAATAGAAAAATATACACAACCGAAACGACGGGATGGTGTCTTCAACAAAAAAGAAATTTTTCAGGGTAAGTCAGGGGCTTATCTAGAAGGGGTCCATAGGGGAAACGGCCCCTCCCGAGATGGCTCCAAAAATATGAAACTAAGTAAGTGCCATGTATAATATTGAAAAGAATACCTCGTACTAGAGCTTTATAAAAGACAATACAACAGTAACAACACAATCCTTTTCTGTGGCAGTATGGAAGCAGAAGCTTAAAAATTTACTTAATTTATAATATATCGGAATAATTATTTCACTTTTAAAGCATAATTTATCCCCAAAATTATTACAGTATCTTAAAGGGTATATAAATATTTTTTAGTTTGGGAATGCTTAAAATAGCACAATTTTGCACCTTACATTCAAAATTTTTTCGATGGAGAGCTCCCAGACCCCTCCCCCCCCCCCACAACCCTACCGCTAATTTTTGGTTGCCGTGTGGGTATAACTATGATTTTAAGGCGTAACCCCTTCCAGGATCCACAGATGGATCCGACCCTGGAGTAAATAAGTGCGTTTTTACGTAGCCTAGGTACGATATTTATCAGTGTAAATCAGTGTATGCAAATACAACATTTTACCAAAATATGGGGACGAGCTTCGGGATGGGATTCCTTATTGAAAGTGAGGTACAATTATATAGGACTATTCGAACTTATCTGGCCATTTTCAAGTGGTTGTAAATAGCAGTGTTATTGAGCTAAAGTATCAGATATGAGGTATCTGTACCGATTATGGCCCAGTTCTCAATATGGACCACTAGTCGCCATTGTGTGGTAACGCCGAGATCTATGTGGGATCTATACACACTAGTCTCCAGTATGAACATACACCATTCATAAATACCTGCCTTACATCACCCATGTGTTATATTAATAATACAATTAATGACTTAGGCACACATGGTTTGTGAACCTTAAGTGTGCCATATTCGGTACAGGTACCTTGTATGGAAAAATCTACTAAAAAAGTTATAGTGACACGGCACACATATACTCTGTAGTCCAATTCTGCCCTAAAGTGTCCGCACGAGTGTCTGTTACACCTGTTGTGATACGACTCCGTAAGTGAGCGATGTTGTGGGGAAGTGAAAGTGTGTCTTTGATGACCCCCGCCTTCTCCACAGGGAAAAAATTTTCAAGATGAAAGGCCCGAAGAAAGTGGAAGGACACTCAACCAACTGATTGCCAGCTGATGTACGGGTAATCCATCATTGTGGTAGCATGGTATCTAAGAATTAACAGACTTCGCTATGAAATTGTGGAGGAGAACCATCACGTTGATAAATGAAATTATTATTGTCCTGACTGTCCTCTCACAATTATGGCAAGGGCCAAAGCTGAAGCATGTCATGGTGATAGTAACCATTGCTCGTAAACTCTGCGATGGAAAAAGATCCATATAATTTTTGCCTTGACAAAGCACAAAACACGTTATCCTTCTGCGATCATCGGACATGTTTGACAATAGTTTGGGAATTCTCGTCTCCCCATATAGTGAGATAGAGTAGCTAAGAATTATTAGGGTTCTGGCTTTCTGCACGTAACTTGACAAGCCTAGTTTTGATGTGTTTAGGTTCAAAATTTGGCCCAGACCCAATAGATTAGAGTTTTGTTTTCAAACTGGCCACGCATGCAAGTATAAATTTAAATTGCTGACATAGCGGTGTTTTGTAAAATTGCATTTAATACTAAGGGCCATGAATAGTACAATATGATACTGCACTATGTAACATGACCATTGTTTACATATAGGGCGATCGTAATTAACTTACAGAATGGTCTATAGTTGGTAGGAAAAGAAAGAAATAAAAAAGGGCAACTTACGTGTCAAGCACAAGATAATTAGACTCGTACTGGGCTGATTTTATTGTGTGTTCAGAAAAAGAAAATGCTGGATACGCCAATTCCTTTTGTAATTGGAGGTATGCCAAACAAACAGCAGGTGATGATTACTGTACTTAATATATTACCTAAAGAGATGCATGATGCAGAGAAGACATGCATATTGGGTTATGACTCGTGTGTTAAAAAATAAAGCAACCTAATATCCTGAGTTTACTTACTGGAATGATGTATTAGGAATGGAAACCCACCTTCTATACTGGTTACGAGGATATGAGATAGAGACTTCATTATGTCTCTTGATGTCTTGGAAAAATTAAGTGGCGGCTCAAGAGTTGTTGCCAGGTTGGGCTGCAGATTGTCGGAACTGTACACTCTTGATGAACGCGACGTAGACCAACGTCCATGAACTATTTGCCGGCTACTAGATCTTTTGTGGCCACTCAGTAGTAAGGGGCACTTGCACATCAGCGTGTCAGTAGCTGCAGAGTCAACCAGCGCACAACCCTATACAGCTCTAGGCAACTGCAGCCCCACCTGGCAACAACCCACGTGCCGCCACTGGAAAACTCGTGTGTTTTTTCTCTTTAGACCATGTACTGTACATTATGCCAGATGGGTACCGGTTTTTATCAAAAGTATGCATGAGTTAGGCGAAAGGCGTCCTTTTACGTATCATGAATTTCTCTATCGATATTTGGTCCCGAAAAAGAGCGGTAGAGTTTCTCTATCATCTCGTATGAATAAGCATATGAGCAAAGCAACAAGCTAATCAAAAGTGATGGAGGGGCTGTTCGCATTTCTGACAATACAATTTATCTGCAAAAATGGATGGTGGCTGTATCATAAATTTCAAGAATGATGGCTGGATATGAGGAAGTTACCAGCATACAAAAAAATTATACTTACGGTAATCTGTTGAGCCTCACTGAAGGCACAAGATAATTTGAATACCAGTTTAATACACACGCACTTCTACTGTTACAAACAGTTCGTAAATACGGAAATCCATTTTAACACTGGAAGAAAAATTTTGTAGGATGTCTTCCTTGCAAAATTATTTTGTAATAACCACAAAATAATTTGCGAAGACCACAATATTTTAGTGATGTTAACAAAATATTTTTGTGGCGACCACGAAATAAATTAAATATCCATAAAATATTTTGTAGCTACCACAATATGTGTGTATATATATATATATTTTTTTTTTCGTGAAGGGGAACATCTGGTTAAAGTCGTTACTAATATTATACTGTTGAAGAAGAGTCGTAAAAGGCTGCGTTAGCGGCAAAGAAAATATATCAGAACCAGTTTGATGCTTACGAGATAGTGTAATACTTTTGTCCATAGATAAGAAATAGCATCAACCCTTCAAGATTAAAAAATTTGACTGTGGTGTCTAAAAAAATATAAAGAAATAAACTATAAATATGAAACCTAATGCACATATATTTTGTAAGTTACACGTTGCATGTCAAACCCAACAAGGAGAGCGGACAGATTTTCTCTCATGAGAACCATAAACATCCTCGGTCTATTTCGGAATATGGCTACCTCAGAAAATCCTTTCAAAAGTTTACTATCAAACAAATAATATGCAGAAAGTTGTTACGCCGATTCAAACAACTGCCAGGTCAGTTAAAATCAACAGGAACCAAGCTGTGCCGCAAATGTCATTGACAGTGCAGCACTGGTACATGAGATTGCCGTCACATACTGCAAAACATTTGGACAAAATTGCACATATGTGTTCCACACTTGCTACATCGTCTTGGAGATACTACACGTGTCAACGTAGTGTTTGACATGTATACTGATGGTAGTTTGAAGACGCACACACGTAGTCATACTGAAGTGGTCAGGCGATTGTTCTTGTGGCAAGTACAACGATTCCGACGATATTTTCAAACTTAGACATTTCACCGTTGTTACACGAAAAAGCAGACGCAATATTACTGCTGCATGTAAAACATGCAGTTGCGAGTGGTCATCGGATGGTAATGATGGTGACAGTTGGTTTGGGTGTGTACGTGATTTCTCTATTTGCATTTTGGCAATTTCATGCGGTGGGTCTAGAGGAATCGTGATTAGAATTTGGAACAGGCAAGGATAAGCGGTTTATTGTCATTTATTGCATAGCTAATTCAGTGTCAAGCGGTAAATGTGATGCTTACCTGTATTCATTCATACACGGGGTGTAATACAGTATCAATCAGCATTTGCCGGAATTGAAAACCGACAGCATGGGAGAGTGAGTGAGTGAGAGATTTTGGTCAGTGCTCAACATCGAAGTCTTTAAGCACTGGGGATGGGTGACACGATGTGAGTATGGAGTAGTACCGGAATGAAAAGGCGGGGGAAACGGGAGATCCCCGAGAAAACTCGCCCGCACGATTCCCACATGCGAAAATCCGGGGATCGAACCCGGATCGCCTTGGTGGAGACGAATGGTCTGACCATTCGGCCACCGTGGGTCCTAAGAATCGAAAACTTTGGATCTATGTAGTGAGGTAACACTAGTTTTTATCCGGCTACCAAGCCGTTTTTGTGACATGTTGGATATACTGTACCTACGTACAACAAAACTAGCTCAGTTGAAGACATCAATGAAAGCAGAAAAATTTCTTCTGCACGACACAATCGTTCAATTGAAAATGTTCCACTTACATTTGTAACAATGAGACAGCATACAAAAACGTGCTCTCTTACAGGCGCGGTCTATCGCAATTTTCATCACCATGTTTTTATTTTCATATTTGTACTAGTTTTTTTTCTTGTTTTAGACACAAAATGTGACCAAATTTTTATCTTGTAAGATATTTTATCTCGCATAGTTTTTGCGAAATGGCTCGTTAAAGCCAAAATGGGTATGTTTCCGATTTAAGGACGACACTAAAACCAGCTCTATTACCAAAGTGAAAAAGTTCATAATGAATAACGATGTTGTACGCCACAAATTCCACTATGTTTAATCACAAAATATTTTTTTTTTTGTATTTTTAAAGAAATTATTGAATTTTTCAAATTTCAATTTAAAATTTCAGCATTTTTATTCATATGCATACAATTTTTATTCTTTTTTTTTCATGCACGTGACATTGCAGTCTGTGACGTCTTTATCCACAGTGAATTTTTTTCAGTTTGGTAAGTCAGTCGGTTGTAGTGTAGTCTTTAAAACGAAAACATGCAAATTTGGACTTTAACAAGGTAGTACGCGAATACGATGAGAGATAAAAAATTTCATAAAGCCAAATTTAGTCATACTATGTGTATAAGAAAATGTCTGGTACAAATGAAAAATAAAACATGGTGATGAAATTTGCGGTAGACCGCGCCCTTACAGACTGACATCTGGCTCCATTTTCTGACGTGTAATCCAACACTCGCTAACCCAAACGTTTGAAAAGGAAAAAGTAGAAACTCCAATGAAGACACTGTAAAAAAAGTTAGTAATATTACTCATCATATGTGCGGTAATATTCCCAAACCTTGAGAGGGCAATCTGATTTCCGAATATGTGCGGAAATTTTCGCAAGGTAGTGTATTCGCCACACAAACCACTCGGAAGTTTCACTCGAGCGTTATGTCAAATATGTAATGAAAAATTACATTACCAGTTGAGTAACTTTCCTTGACACATGTAGAGTAATTTTCGCTTATTTGTATAGGTAATTAGCTTCCATTGTATGTAGAGTAAATTTACCTAATTTTTTTACAGTGGAGCTATGACACCTTACGGACTAATCTTCCAGAAGCATCCAACCAATGACAGGAGCTCATTCCCAGCAAATACATAACAAAAGCTCGTCATCTTGTAAATGCCACAAGCATCTCCCGTGTATGTCACTATCTACATGCGATGGAGCGTGTGCTGACAGTGTTTAACTATGTATATCCATTTACTGTATCATGTGTTTAAATTTTCTTTTCTTGTAATACTCCATTATTCACAGACTTTTAGCTAAATTATTAGCAATGGAAATCCCTACATAGTATCAGCGATTTTCAGTTTTCTTGTACTAGCAGCAATTTTTGAAGCCCTTTTGAGACAAGGGGTCATATGGCAGGGGTCTGGGCGAACTTGTGTCCAACAATACATGTTTAATAAGTGTGCAAAAGTTCATGCTTGTTGCCGGAAACGCAATATTCTTACCATAAACAAAGCTAGCCTTCCCCACTAATATTCGTACGTTGAATTTTATTTCTAAACAAATGAACCCAATAAAGAAAAAATGTACCCGTGTTTAAAACGCTGGGATGCATAATTTGTAAATAAATGTGAACAGTAATTTATATGACCATAAATACTATAGCTGATATGTAGAAAAAGCTGCTATTTTCGCCAGGGAATTCGTCACAGAATGCTTGTTTAGTACATGCATAGTGCAGTGGAGTAGCTAGGTTAGGCGACATTATGTTCGGAAGTATTGTTTGCGCTCCCGTCCCCTTGCAGACACGCTTGAATCATTAAAAGTATAATTGGTTTTAAGAATAGTGATGATGAATAATTCGTTCTTTACGACGTTTTGGAATAAAAACGGCAGATTCACGCTTGGGTGGAAACAAACACCCCTCCCCCTACTTTTTTTTTCTTTTTTTTTTTTCGTTAATCCAACATTCATCGGCGAGAGTCTAGTTCATCCGTGATACTTTGAATCTGTTCACAGAAATACAAACTTTCAAAACGCATTATATACACTTGTTTGAAGTTAACTAATTTTCAGATGAAAGTTTTAATTATTTCAAACACTAAAGTATCCTCTTAATATTAAAAAAACTAAAGTTTTTTTTTACGCGCATCCCAATCCCTCAACCCTGTCAGCTACCTGCTCCTACTACGTCACCAGGGTTGCAGCCGCGTAGCTAGCAGTATTCCTTCACACAGTGGGTCAGCTACGTTCTACCATTGAATATAATTGTTCTACAGACAGCAAATATAGGATATTGCGTGCTATGTTGTGTCAGTATGGTGACATAGTTCCCTCTGCCTTATGGACACAAGACGAATACCTGCTGTATTTATTATGCCAAATTGTGTAGCTCATGGCTGTCACATTCGCGCATCGAATACTGAAAAGTAAGTGACGTTCGATACATAAGATATACGAAGTATTAATAACTGTGAAAAAAAAAAAATGATAGCTTGCAAAACTAAATATAAAATATACACTGATAATGTTGGGGTAACATTTCGATTTGTTCCTCACTTATTATTGTGTTTCAAACATTATGAAATTCTAAATCATATTTATTTGTTGTAAATTCTTCACTTATAATTAGCTCCATCCATTTCAACCAAGAATATTACACAAAAATCGAAGCAAATGTTGAATTATTCGTCCGATAAATGCTGGAAAATTAAAGATGATACCGTTCCATTATTATATTTGGCACTGAAAGAATAAGTTATCGCAAAAAAGTTATAGCACTATACAGCATTTTTGTTCTTGACACGTATTAACTTCATGAAAACTTGTTATTTTAATATTTTACATTCTTGTTTAATGGTGTTGCGGATTCAAGTTCCGTAAAACCCGTTATTCAGCATTCAAAACAGCCATCATCATATCGTCACAGGTAATAAGAACGATAATTGCCTTCAGTAAAAATACTTTTGTGATAGACTTATGTACCATTGCTGAGATTTGCTTTGCCCAGAGCATAAGTAACTAGGAGACATCAGATGTTTTGCTGAAAATTTCATCGAGAGTTATACCGCTATAATGATTTAGTATATCACAAGAAATCAAGTTCATAAATATAAATGTTTTCAGTTTCAAATAATAGAACAAGAACTTTTCTTAGAACGAATACACCAAGATTTTCGTGTAACTGAACTGTTAGTTTTATTACAGCGAAAGTGTGATTATGTAAAGTGTCTATTAATTCAATAACATCACTTTTGTAGTTGTTATGTGCTAAATTTATCTCGCCTTTCTTTGTTGCCTATTCTGTAATAATAAGTCAGTACTCTATTTTATCTTTTGTACAGCGTTTTATTTGCTCCCTTTCTTGTCTGTCTATTTTTTTGTCTCTTCAGCATAAATTTTGCAGTCGATTTTAACTAATTTCCCGATGAGCTAGAGACTTGAAACTTTAAACACTTCTCCGAACTGGATGATAATGAAATATTAAATAGCTTTCTTACTTGTTTATTTGATACAAATTTTGCTTTTTTAAAATCGATTGCAAAGTTTCACTCACACAAGACTAAAAAGCAGAAAAAAATATTTTAATAAAATTAATACCAAATGTTTAAAATTAAAAATTTTTATGGTAAAATAGCATAAAATAATTAAAATAATCTCTATGTATAACGCTGACTGAATGACTGACTGACATATAAAACTGCAGCCCCAACCGCTGGACCTAAATATGTGACATTTTTTGTTTGGGTTCTCTTTATATCGTAGGCGAGCACTAAGAAAAGATTATAATTAATTTTTTTAGAAATTCGTATTCTAAGGTGGTTAAAAGGGGTGAAATGTGTTTTATAAGATTCGTCTACATAGCTTGAACCCGACTGCCTATCGTCGTGACTTTTACTTCAATGAATCAATCATAAATAACATATGAGTCAGTTGAAGTGTTTTTAGAAGTCAACCTTTAAGGGGGTGAAAATGCCTGAAATGTGTTTTCAATTCATTATCGATACATATCGAACCCTTAGCGATACAGAGTTGCTTTTTACTTCAAAATTATGCTGATGTGAATATCCATAAAGAGTTTTTTCGATTTTTCGAAATTCGACTCCCAAAGAGTGAAAAGGAGGGAAATGTGCTTTTTGTTAATCGTTGTACAACTGGAACTCAATGGGATATCGTCGTGATTTGTACTTCAATTAAATACCTATACAAATATACAATGTAGGACTTCAAGACGTTTCTAAACCCTTTAATTAAAGGGGTGAAGAGACGTGAAATAGGTTGTCGATTATTCTTCCATAACTATGGAACAAGTCGAGATATCGAAATGCTGTTTGCTTCAGAATGATTGTTACGTAAAGACCGAAAACATACTTCAAGATGTTTTCAAAATTTGATTCCATAGACGTAAAGAAAAAGGTAATATATGTTTTCGATTGGTGATTGATATATATATATCAATCTCATTAATTTTTTTCTTTAGATATTGAAACGATTTTTGCTTAAATACTTAAAATATAGTATATTCATTTTTCGAAATTTGACACTTTATTTAAGGGCGCGAAAAGTTATAAAACAGGATGAAAGGTGTTTTCAGTTAATCGTCTGTATACTACATTTTTAAATCAACGGGCTATCATCACGGTATCCGCTGAAATTTGACGCCCATCAACACTTTTATTTTTTCGAAACTTGAATTCTAAGGTGATGAAAAGACGTAGAATGTATTTGAGATAAATCCACGAATGCTCTCGAACCCGTCGAGATTTAGAGTTGTTTTTTGTTTTATGATGAATACTTAAACGAACGTAAACAGATATCAGAACTTCTCGAAATCCGAACTCTTACAGCTGCGAAGGAATTTTTTTTATTTTTTTTTTATGAATCGTTGATTACGTACACTTCAACTCAATGAGCTGTCGTCGTGAGTTTCATCTCAATTATACAAAATTTTAACACGTGATAGTAAGATATTGCCAAGTTCGATCAGTAAAAAGGTGAAAAAGCCAAAATTGGTATTCAATCGCCCCATGATACCGACCCAACCAGTTGAGATATTTTTTCTTTCAGAAAAATACTTACGTAAATACGAAAAATAATTATCTGAATTTTTATTATGAGAAAATAACTCTTAAATACCCGGGAAGGGGGAGTTGCAGTATTTGTAAACCTCTCAAAGCAGACGATCCAAAAAATTATAGAAGTTATTTATACGGAAGTTAATATTAAGTAATTATACCGTTACATATGGCTGTACAACCTCTGTGTGCCCAGTGACTGAATATTTTATTTATTTACAGTAAACTTAAGATGGTGCGTATTGAGGGCATTGTCAATAATAATTGCGCTAGATGTGGACGAGTCATCATACCACGTATACTACTTATACCATCCAAATACTCTCTCATATTCAAGGTATTTTTTGCTATGACTATAAATAAGGCTCGGGACAGTTGTTAAAATTATTAGGGATAATGGCAGATATAGATAACTAGTCAGTTGCCGAGTAAACTTAACCTGCAGCTTGGCTAATGTAACTCTTGATGGCTGAGCTACTAATCTGGTGTGCAAAGAGGTCCTTCAACGGAAGTAAGCACTCGCTGTCACGCGGGCAATGCCGCAGGTGGACTGCTAGCTTATGTAATAAAAATGATTGTTTGGTCGTCTTCTGTGCGGTTCTATACCAATCATCCAACTGCGATGAACTTTCTGCAAATAGTTTGGGCGGGAGAAAACAAAACGAGGTATAGAGACCGAAGAGGAAACAAAAAATCAGTGTACAAGTAAACTATTGTGAGTTGTTGGAATTACTTTTTTAAGCAGGAAGGTGAGTTGTTGGGCGTGCGTCCACAAAGTTTTCAACTGAATTTTTTTTTTTTTTTTGGAGTGAAGCGGGTCAAATTTTTTGTTTCTACCAAAACAAGTCGCAGTTGGGGAAAAGTGTGTGACAAAACTGGGTACAGTGGCATAACAGGATACCCGAAAATGTATGGAACAATTTTCCTTTGCAAAACGTTTCTAAAACGAACATTAATGACCCTTAATTTCATTTTACCCATTCAGCACTTTAAAAAAACTTTTTTTGTTCAGAAATATAATTGCATTAAATTGGAAACCCCGCAAACGAAGTTGCGGAAACCAACTAGTTTAACCTATAAACATACGCGTAAGATTTTAAACGAAAAACGTGAGGCGCGTGCATTATAATAGCAAGAAGTGCAGAGAGTGGTTGTCGTTGAGAAAAATACACACAAGAGTTCATTCATTGTAGTGCAATATAATTGTTAGTGACTTGGGTGGACTATTTTTGCACCCAACGTTTTCGTTTTCTATCTTACAAGTGTTTTCGTAAAATAAATTATTTTAGTCAGTTTTAAAAACGTGGTATATTAAAAAACAATATTATTTACACATTATTTAATGTCGGACAGAATTTATTTGCAGGAAAAGCTAGGAAATGCGTCATGCGTGTGATCAAATATAGGCTAGTATTCTAAAGAAACAAATCTTCACTTCATCACACTTGAAAATAAATTATTTGCACAGTGTACTATGCATATATTTATGAGAGCCACCATTATGTATTTTTGTTGTTGTTTGAAAGAGAAAAAGCTAAACCTAGACATCGCATGCTTAACACGCGTTACTTTTAATGTGAAATTTAAATTCCAGGTGTAACGGAATAGCGGTGGAAATTCACAGGTGGATGGTAACGGTGGATCCCGAGAAAACACCAGGCCTCTGGTCATGCTGGAAATCAAACCCAGTTCATCTGGACAAGAGACGAGCACTCTAAACGATCGACCTTTAGAAACGATTTTTTAAAAATAATATATTCGTGGCAAAACATTTCAATAAATGACGCCCTTGTGAACAAACTGAAAACACAAAGCACGCGCGCGTGAAGTGCAACCGCGTGCCCATCGCAACTTTTATAAATATAACTTCATTCGTCGAAAACCGTTGAACGTAGAGTATAATGGTGTTCTGAAAAATGACGTGGGATAATCTTAGAAAGTTTTGAAGTACACAGCAAGTATTAATATGTGAAAGTAAACGCCTTAAAAACATTTAAGTGTCATCACGCATAGCTCGTAAAACTAATAATATTTAATGCATAAATGGAAACTTTTTTAACAGCCAAGCAAAAATGCTACATTCAAGAAATCTGAATATTAGCATCGTGGTACTCTCTGGTGTGAGAAATAAAATTTGTATGTGTTTTGGTTTTTAAATTATTGAACAATAGCAGTTGAAGTAAACGCGTGTGGCGCGCGCCAGGCAACGTTATGGAGCCGTCACCCCGAGTGCAACCCAGATGTCGTGATGCGCAGAAGCTTTCACAGGCCGTCCTCCAGTTGGGTTCACCTCCCATTCTTCCCACCTTGCGCTGTTGCAAAATATTTTCTGCACGTCTCCATCTTTCCCCTTTCGGAAACCACCACCTACCCCCTGGGAGGAGATAGGGCTGCAAAGGGGGCACGTTTTCGACTTTATCGAATATAAATGGCTATAGAATCGAAACAGTATGAGATATCCACTTGAAATTTGGTACGGGTACTTAAATTTTTGATACCCCGAAAAAACTTTTCCACAATTTTAAAATATGTGTGTTTAAAAGGTACTCTTTTTCGGGACGTTCCGTATTTTTTTTTAAAAACCCCATTGGTGGTTTCTTTTTATAAATAGCGTCGAAAGTTCAGCAGGAAAAAAAATCCTGCCATATTAATTTTTTCAATTCTGTTTAGGAGGGGTAGAAATTTGAACCGTTTGACCTACGGAGCTGCGCTTCGAACTGTAAACTACTTTAGCACATTTATCTATGTACCCAGCGATTTATATCAAATTAAAAAAAAAATTGAATGAAAATGTGTTAAAAAAACTAAAATGGAATTCTCTTCCTCCCCCCCCCCCCCCCAAATTTCCGCTAACCCGTTTACAAAAGTGTAACGAATATTATTCATGTATTAAAATAGTTTAGAAGTAATGATTATTTTTTTGTTTTCCGTGCTCCACAGGCCCTCGCAAAATGAGCCGTAGGCCCTCTCACCAAAGGCACCAGGCCCTCTCATCGTGGACTGCAGGCCCTCGCAAAATGGCCCGCAGCCCCTCTCACTGTGGGCCAAAGGCCCTCCATCATGGGCCACAGGCCCTCCCTCCACCATGAGCCACAACCCCTCCACCGTGGACCACAACCCCTCCACTGTGGGCCATAGGCCCTCCACCGTGGACCACAACCCCTCCACCGTGGACCACAACCCCTCCACTGTGGGCCACAGCCCCTCCACTGTGGACCACAACCCCTCCACCGTGGACCACAACCCCTCCACCGTGGACCACAACCCCTCCACCGTGGGCCATAGGCCCTCCACTGTGGGCCATAGGCCCTCCACCGTGGACCACAACCCCTCCACCATGGACCACAACCCCTCCACTGTGGGCCACAACCCCTCCACCATGGGCCACAACCCCTCCACTGTGGACCACAACCCCTCCACCATGGACCACAACCACTCCACTGTGGGCCATAGGCCCTCCACTGTGGGCCATAGGCCCTCCACCGTGGACCACAACCCCTCCACTGTGGACCACAACCCCTCCACTGTGGGCCATAGGCCCTCCACCGTGGACCACAACCCCTCCACCGTGGACCACAACCCCTCCATTCTGGGCCACAACCCCTCCACAGTGTGCCAAAAGCCCTCTTACTGTGGGCCATAGGCCCTCGCACAATGGGCCACAGGCCCTTGCACCGAGGGTCGCAGGCCCATTCACCCAAGCCTAATGCCCGAGAAGTGATATCGAATAGATCGAATAGAGTGGAAAACCCCTGTAAGATCCGTTCGAATTATCACGCGAGTCTCGCGGAGCCCGTTCCCTGGTATGGTATTATTGCACGAGTCCAAATTTAAAGCATTAATCTTCTCGTACTCGCTAGCCAACATTTGTCGGTAAACATAAACACATATGTACGAGAAGTGTGTACGTGCTGTTTGCCGGCTGTATGTCGACCGTCTGTTTCCCTCTTGACACGGGAAACCTGTAACAGTTGTATCTTGGTGTGGACGTGTTACTCAGTGTTGCAGTGAATAACATTGTTGTTAGTTACGGAGTGAATTTCTGTAGGACAGGAAGTGTTGTGCATTTCATCTAATACTGATTGAGGACTTAAATTTATTGTTTATTTTGTAGAATGGACAGTGTTAATGAAATTCAAATTTTTGAAAACTCAATTTCGTCGCGAAGTTTATAAAACTTAATGCAAATGGCGCACAGCCCAATAAAGCAACCTGGTTTGTTTACGAAGCACCTCTCTCTCTTCTCCAAGATGAAGCTGATACCTCAAGAGGTAGAAGGAGTAGTAGGCCTCTGAAAGAAATCACCAGAAGCTACAAATCTCAAAATGACTGCCAATCTTACTCTGGCTGTAATTGCTTTTCGGAACGTCGTGTCAATTTTACAAACACTGGGCCCTGAAATTTGTAACAGTTCTTCAAAAGCTACAGCGGTTATGAGAACAAAATTTCTTAACCACTTTTAAAATGTAACAGCAGTTCACGCAGCATGTTTTCCGAATGTCCGTCACTATTCTTAATTAACTCATGTCCCCATAATATTTTCCTTTTTTTATTATACTGAGTCAGTAACCATGCATCGCAAATACTCGCGAAAATGATAGCATTCACCATTTTCCATTGCCACATACATAATAAGTGAAGACGCGTTACAGGTTACAGATGACTGTAGACATCTGTCTGCATACACCTGTTTCCAAACATCTGTCGACATTCACAGGTCTGTACGGCGACAGATGTTTGCTTTAGCCGACTGAGAATTAAGACTGGTATTAATAGTTAAATTTGCGAGGAAGATGCGCGCCACATACCACGCGTTGGCAGTAAACGATATTCTTAGACAAAATGTTAGTTTATTGCTCGTCTCAAGCTGTCTCAAAGTTGTGAGAGGTCCGGACCTATCATATTCGACTTGCAACCGTAAACTGCTTTCAAAAACTGACAAGATTGGCCGATAGTTAGAGCCCACGATTTTTCGCAAAGAGAATTCTGCAAAAGTTTGTTTCAGTGCCATACGTGCACACATGAAGATGTGCTTCATGGTTATTAGCAGAATGTATTATTACACAGACGTGGGCTTATTTGACTGTGCCAACAGGAACAAGGTTACTGCGACACAACACGTCTGTGATTTTCGGGTAGAACCCTAGACTCCGAGAGTTAAAAACAGCCAATCACTGACTGTTAATGCCAAGCAAATAAAAAATCGCAAAACAAACATTTAATTGCAAGATTGTTTACATACCGACGACATCTTGAAGACTATTAATACAAAAACAAAATGGTGCTGACCTTGGCAACAAAAATAACTCTGCATCCACTGCAGGGTGGCCAATATAGTTTTTTATACATTAGTTCACTGTGCCTTTTCACAATATCTACACAAGTACAAACACTGACCATGAAGTAGGGCTGCAGATGTGCACATAAGGCATTGAAACCAACTGTTGCAGAATTGTTTTCGCAAAAAATCGTGGGCTGTACCGATAGTCGATTGGTAACCTTGTAACGGAGGCGGCAACCAGCCCTCCCACGTTAACTGGATCGAGTAGTGTGCAAGGCATACTGGTCCGCCAATGTGTACCACCATGGATGCGACTTACAGGCATAGAACAAACACAACATTTTCAATAGACATACATAAATCACACACAAGATTCCCCGCTACCTCGTCTATCGAAGAGTTCCTACTCCTACTCCGTAATGAGAGTACGAGTAGCCATCACTAACTTCTCATGCTGTACACAGGAAAACACGCTGTAGTCCACTCGTATATTTCCGACCTGTAGTTCAATGTACCTCCTTCATGAGTAAATTACTATCAAAAATGCCCTAAAATATAGACGTACAATATTCTATCTTATATATATATATTTATATATATATATATATATATATATATATATATATATATATATATATATATATATATCAATTGCTGTTCGTTTGCCTCGCTAAAACTCGAGAACGGCTGGGTCGATTTAGCTGATTTTGATTTTGAAATGTTGGTCGTAGTCCAGGGAAGGTTTAAACGGTGAGAAAATATGGTAAAATTGTGAGGAAAATAGTAAAAAAAAAACAATGTTTTAATATTTTGATGGTTGTCATTGTTGGTTTCTTCCACGTATTTATATAAATCCGTGGTGCGTTCAGAAATGTTTATTATTGTTGTTTGCATTTTAAATAAAACGCTTGGCCATCCTAACATTTGATGACTGAAGTACCAATCTTGTGTACGAAGAGGTTTTTCAGTTAAAGTAAATAATATCAGTTACGAGTAATAGTCGCGAGCAAAGCCGCGGGGGACTGCTAGTTTATAATAAAAACATAATAAGAATGGGCGATTACCATTGGAAACTTGTAATAGGTTCCATTGTTGTATTTACATAACGAGTTTGTTTTACTTGTGTATTCATATACGATTGGTTATTCGTCTGTGAGCAGTTGTAACAGTGTAAAACAAAATTTAAACAATTGCTGTTGAAACACGTAAAGCGCAAGAAGCAGTAATATTTTATAATTGAAGTTTTTGGTAGATAAAGGGGACATGTTACATTTGTTTACTTCTGAGGAAGAAGCAATTTAGTGTTTATCCAACTTGATGAATCTTTACGATTTTCTTTACAATGCTACGGACATATTAAAAGTATTGTGAATTTCAAACACACCTTGGACATTTTCCTTCTAAAATATTTTTATTGCGTATTTCTGGGAAGTTAAATGTGACATGGCCCCTTCATCAACCAAGGCCTTCAATTATGACGACTGTCCAAAAAATTAGTGAGAGCGGTTCATTTTATTTGAGCAAAATACTGGGACAAAAATTTTCTACATGTTAACAGTAGACATTTGGCCTCTTACATAAAATTCAACAAAATTTTGGTTTAAATGAATTAGACTGTCACAAATTAATTACGTGAAATCATTAGCGTAACTACATTACCGTAGGTTTAAACTACGTAACGTAAGCGTTAGTTTCTTGAAGCCTTCTTTTAATTAGCATTACTCTATAAGTGCACTGTAGTTTCGTATAACCCATCTAACAGGATCAAGTAACTTTTCATGTTCCATTATATGTTATTTATTATAAAAAAAAACTATACTTTGATTTAAGAAAACGTGATATTAATAATTTCATTTAGCGGAGAAGCGCAGTTAAATATTTTTATGCGTATAGATTACTTATTTTAAGAGTAATTTATGTGCGTATGGATTCCATTTCTACAAACGGAAAATAAAGATTAGTTTTAATGAGTCTAAAATAGATAATTATGTAATATAAAATAATGTTTCGTAGGGTTCTTTTTATAAAGTGAAATTGTTAACACATTTAGAGAAATAGAAAATATTCATCTGCGTGCAGTTTCGAACCCGAAAATTGTTGACAGCAAACAAGCACTTAACCGTAGCACTACGGATTTGACACAGAACGTCATCCGAAAATATGATATGTATAGGGCCTACTGCATATAAAGTGCAAATTCCAGTTATTTAATTACTACGACGTTTCAGTTCGTGTTTAATCTATTTAGTCACACAGAAAATATTTCTGCTAATGTTAAGATTCTTCTATCGTGCTGATTTTCAGTTTAAATGGCCTAGTTGTCACACAAGCTCATATTTTGTAAGCCAAAATAGACATCAGAATAGTCGCCATCTTGTCGACCAACTGTGCTCACTTCGTGTACTTATTTCGTATTCGAGTTCAATAAAGTGAAGCGTATCGGTATTCAAATACACCAGTTCGTGTGCGAATCTGACCATTCTATATAGCTCGTACACAAACGCTCGAGCTGTATTTTCCAGTATAGGTCCCCAGCTCGCACCCGAGGACTGTCTTGTCGTCCTAGCGGGTAACACGCCAACTAATGCTGTCCGGGCTACCAACTGCATAATATCACTATTCTCTCACATAGAACAAACACACACCGTGACCTTCCAGTCCGGGACGTAGCACCGTACAAACCTTGTTCTTTGCCTTGAAAATACGTAACTTTAATATGTAACAACATCACTTATAGCTCTCATTTATTAATTTGCCAATTACATCTTTCCGATGATTCATAAGAGAAGTTTACATTGCTAAGTACTTCTGGTGAAATATTCACATGAAGGTTCGCCATTTTATTAGTCTCGTTGGACTCGCAAACTCTGCATTTTAGCGAGACAGGCAAAATTCGTTGAGGACGTGGTACATAATTCAACTCTGAAAGCATGAATCTAGAACTGTAGGTTTCTTGAAGCCAATTTTCGATAATTAAACAATAGCAATCCTAGACAAAAGCTTTAGTCAACGTTTTAAACAATATTGTTTCCAGTGTTACGAACTTCTGAGGCACAATCTCTGGCAACGGCCTGCGAGAAATTTTTTCAGGTAAAGGTGAAACTAAAGAGATCTTGCTTTGAAAAAATTTGAGACTGTGTACAGTCATACGATACACAATTTTATTAAAATAATGTATAGTTTGCAAGCAAGAAATTATTTTGTTTCTTTTTGGCTTATTTTGACAACAAAAAAGTGATATTTCAGGGACAAAACTCTAAAATCCGTTTGGTGTACTGCAGCAGAAAAATTCAGATACAAACGATGATATATAAGTGTTAAAACTGTAAGAATGAATTTTTGATATATGTATTAATTTGTGTTTAAAAATATTTTTCGAAACCACTGCAAAACTAAAGAGCGAGGTCTTAAGGTGAAGTGTTACTACTCACTAGGTGAAAAGATTAATTTATCTTCGTGAACTGGCTTACAAATTTAATTTAATTGTACATTATCATTCATTTTTTCAATACTCAAAATTAAACGTGATTTGATAAATTATATTTTGCTATTTGAATGCTGCAAATATGACAAAATGTAAAATTTACATAATAGAAATACGCCACTGATTTTGTTTATAACATGTTCTCAAAACAATTTTTTTGTAAACAAATGCTACATTTGAATTGAGTGATAGTAACCACCTTGGTTATTGGTATTTTGTGTCTTAACTTTAATTCTGGGTATATTTTTGGAACTTTAACCTAACTACGGAATATAATACATACTGATATAATTTTAGACATCATAAATCTTTATTTTCCGTTACTGTTGTTACAAATCTAATTGCAATTATGAAAATGTAATACGAATTTTCTAACTGTAATTCGATCTGTAACAACAGATACGACAAAAAGAAATTTAACGGTGTCTAAAATTTTATCAGTATATATTATATTCCGTAGTTAGGTTAAACTTCCAAAAATATACCCAGAAGTTAACTTAAGACACGAAATATAATAAATCAAGATGTGACTATCACTCACTCTTAAAACACGACATTCCTTTTTTTTAAATAATTTTAGCTATACTAGCTTGTAAATGCCAACGCGCTCGTTTCGTTACACCAGCGTTACGTTCCGCATAAAAAAATTACAAATTCAAAATACGAATGATATTTTCACCTGTGTAGTATCCTGACCTCTTTACTACGTTCGGTTTGAGAAAGTCTTAAGAATATCTGACGAATCCTAAACAAATACTCAGTTTTTTCTTATATTTCGCTCACTTTTCTTCTCTGGATTGAAAATTTCTTACATTTTAGTCAGAGAAACCTTATATTTTACTAAATGGAACTGTGGAATCGGCCCATAGCATCTAAAAAAAAAAGCTATTTTTTTTTAGCAGCTTTCACCATAATTTTTCCGTTTGTTGACATTCTACAGGTCATTCGGGATAAAGTGAGCACTAAAGATTTAACATTTGGAAAAAATCACTGGCTATTGCTGCATGTAATTCAACATTGACCATAATTACACTATTGCTTGTACAGTTGGCAGCGAATAATCGCATGTAGTTCCGTGAATTTTATGTTTAAATACAACATCTCTGAAAGAATATCAACTGGAATCGATCTCTCCGTATTTAATGTACTTTAAAATATTTATTTATGCTATTATTGACATAACTAAAGACTGTATTTTTTTTTCCAATTAGTGCCCGCAGAAAGTGATGCATCCGGGCCGTTCAATTTCAAACGTCGTTAGCGAATTGCGTCTAGCGCTCCGCGCTGCTGACGTAGTTCGAAATTCCACCTACAGGTAGCATCAGAGTTAGGTTTTCGCCTGAGGTGAAGGTTTTCGCCGCTTAACTTGGAAGCGTTGTGTTTGTCCATTGTATATTAAATATGAGTTTCTGATCAAACACATCTGAAATTCTTAAATTGCGTGTGTTATTTTGTCGTTTTATTGTTATTTTTAAAGGTGGTTTTGAGTTAAAAATTAGATTTTAACGTGTACATGTTTACGAGGTTCGTAACGGCAATAGTGCGGGTCGCATAAATTAGGGTCGATGCACAGAAACCAGTATTAGAAGACGATAACTCGCCGGTATTTATAACTAAGATACTATTGGTTATAAATGTTATTCAATACCCGTGTATTTAATGAGTAGATATTGTTGATGACATTTTCAGGCCAGTGTAATGTAGATGTAAACATTGTACAAGACTATGAAAATAAAAGCACGTAGCGATGTTAAGGGTTCTATGGACCCTACCTCAAAACTTCAAAAACACATAACAATTCGCAATCGTTTATTAACTAAAGTATTAAAGATACACAATTGATTTTTTTTACCATACGAGAATAAAGATGGTTTGTTTTATATATAAGTTTAAATTTCATATTCCGCGATGCTGAGTATTTTAAAAAAATGTTTCAAAACTCAAAATTGGGCTGTTTAGTTCTTCCTTTCTGAACAGGAAAATTCAACTTTTAAGCATATCGGACAAAAGTGCTAATTCTTGTGAACAAAATGGTACCATA
>PNEQ01112200.1:0-42915 GCA_003012365.1 Medauroidea extradentata
GAGAAGTCGTGTAATTTAAGTAGGCTTAGAGAGAAGTCGTGTAATTTAAGTAGGCTTAGAGAGAAGTCGTGTAATTTAAGTAGGCTTAGAGAGAAGTCGTGTAATTTAAGTAGGCTTAGAGAGAAGTCGTGTAATTTAAGTAGGCTTAGAGAGAAGTCGTGTAATTTAAGTAGGCTTAGAGAGAAGTCGTGTAATTTAAATTTAAGGGTGTTCTAGAGGAGAAACAAATGATAATTTTATATTTGTATGAAACAGTGTTAGTTTTGTAGCTATACGTTACTTGGATGCAGCGGCGTTATTTAAGGTTTTTCTTGGGGGGGGGGGGTGTAGCGAAAAAGATTTTTTTTCGGCAACAATGACCTTGTTGCACCTTTTTTTATTAATTAAACATGTATAGACTAGAAACTTTAATAATAAAATGTCAGTTCTGTGTTCTTAAGTTAGCATTATTTAAATAATAAAATATATTTTATTCATATAAAATTCTAAATCTAGGGCGGGGGGTGTTTGCCCCTCCCCCGCCCCACTAAATGACGCCCCTGCTTGGATGTAGGCTACCTTATCCTCTTACAAAAAAAATAGCTCAGCCAATTTTCCCATTATGACAGTTGAAAGTCACAATTTGCATGTTTTTAGTTTATACGCACCCTGAAAATCAATCAACGTAGCCTAATGAAACGAAATAGTTCACAATAAAAAGTACATGTTACTGGCTAGGGTTTTACGTATATGTAAAAACCCGTTCAAGTAATGTTTTGTATTTTTAAAAAATTTCAAACATTTGAAAATGTTTTTGCTACCTTTAGTTTTTTTTTTTTTTTTTTTTTTAATTGGGTTTTCATATACTTAAGGCCCTAGCCCGGGACGTGTAGCTACTTTCATTGTGAATTATTACGTTTCATTATGTTGATTGGATTACGGGAGGTGTATGAACTAAAAACATGCAAATTTTGACTTTGAAACGCCAATATGGGAAAACTGGCTGAGCTAATTTTTTTTTTTGTAAGATGAAAATGTACTGCCATGTAACGTCTAGAAATAGAACACTAACACTGTTTCATACAAATATAAAATTACAATTTTTTTATCCTGGAACGCTCTTTCAGTGAAGAACAAACCAATTTTGGCTTTCAAACTATCAGCTTCACGTAACTTAACATTCACGAAGGCTCTGTGATTCGTCAGAAATGATACCAGTTCTCAAGCGGCACATGTACCTGACATTTAACATTGATCTTTTTAACGTGTAGTGGGATTAACCTAAGCTCTGTTCACTTTTTTGACTCAATCAGAACACACACTGGTTAGCTAGTAAACGCATTTACCCGGGTTAACCAAGTTACTTGTTTACGTAAACTTATTAAAATGAACGATGCAGTCAGAAAAGCACAAAACATATAAGCATGCACTGCCCGACAGAGGAAGTATGTGTTATTTTATATAAGAGTGTAGGGCGCCATGGCTGTTGGGCTGACTGGCCGCAGAACAATTAATAACGCGGCAAAAAGGCTGGCAAGAAAGTCGTTTCCCCGGGGCGGGTGCGTGTTGCGTGAGGAAGGAACGAATGGAGGGGAAGAAGGGAGGGCGGGAAGGGTCGTTGGCCCCGCCTCCCGCTAGCGTGTGCGGGGTCATGGCGGCTACACGTGGAGCGCTGCCAGGTCGTTGGCCTCGGCAAGGCCGTGCGGCCAGAGATTCTCTCCGGGCAAGTCCAGCACCTTCCATCCTCCCAGATCCGTCCGTGCAAGAGGTCGGCTGCACGCAACACGGTTAACACCTGCACTAATATCTTAAGGGGGCGATCCACCGATAATTTGTGTTGTTTTAAGAATTTTTTAAAATTTGTACGAGGTATGAGTTGTTTTGCAGACATACATTGTAATTATTTTTACTGCATTGAAAATTCTTTAGATTTCATAGTTGTTTTTGTGTAATGTCCCGTGAATGATCAAATTTACATAAATCAATTTTATACTTTAAAAAACCTACTTACTTATCTAACAGTGTCAAAGGCTATGCTACGATGCGGTTTAAAACCGTTTTCCATATATTTTGTATTTAAAAACAAATTTTCACAATTTGTTTTCCTTACAATGCTGTTTTTTTTTACATCTTGGCGTAGCTCGTTGGCACTGTACGCCTACTTTAGTGAGAATTGTTTATTTAATATCTGTGAGTTGATTTTCCTTTGTAGCATTAAACCGTTTTATGCAAATTTGGGCTTTGATATGTCACTATTCAAAAACTACGAAAGCTAAGAAATGTTCATTACAGTAAAAAATTTTCAAAATGTGTCTGCGAAACAAAACAATTTGTCGTTGATACGAATGTCAACATTGTACAATATTTAATATTTACTGCTGAGTTCATAAGTTAGAAGCACATTGCCATGACCATAACCGCAAAGTAGGCCTACAAATTATTTCATTGGTCACACAACTGAAGTTAAAGTACGGACCAAAATTATTATATGTTGAAACATACGAGTACATAAATTAATGTTGGCCTAGCAGGTTTTAAGGCTATGATCTTTCATTTATTTCAAACAATTGCAAATAACTCAAATATTTTTTAACCAAACACTTTGAAAAAAAATTGAAACTGTGTAGTCATATACAATACACAATTTCGTGAGAGCGTTTTTTTTTTTTTTTTAATAATGTACCGTTTCCTAGCAAAAGAAAATTAATTTGCCTCGTTTTGGCTTATTTTGACAATAAAATATGTGATATTTCAGAGACAAAAATCTAAAAATTCGTTTGGTGTATTGCAACAGAAAAATTCAGGTAGGCTACAAACAATGATATGTTAGTGTTAAAAATAAGAATAAATTTGTGACATATATATATTTATTTATTTGCGTTAAAGCAAATTTTTGAAGCTACTGCAATACATAAAGAGCGAGGCTTTAAGTAATTTGTTATGAATTGAATTAAGGAAATATTTTGTTGGCTCAGTTAACTATCCAGTTTCTTGTACGTAATTTCATTGACTAATAACGCGGTTTCTTTGTGACAGCATGGAGGGGATTTGTGCCTCCTAAAGTGCTTTTATTTTGGGGCCGTTTAGTGAAAATTACAACATTTATATGGATTGATTATACGTGCATTTTTAAGTAGGTCTATTGTGACAAAAGTAACCTTGATTTAGTTACGGTAGGCCTACATTTCGACATTTCTCATAGCACTTACTTTCCATGTACTGTGGTTACATGTTTGCTGCAATGCAAGCCGACATTTATGTATCACAGTAAAAAAAAATTGTACTTTTACAAAAATGTTTTTTGGAAACCAGTTTCCGAAAGAGTTTTTAGTAACACTACAAAGTCTTTTTGTAAAATTTACAAAGAAACTTGTATTTTTACAAACTTCTTTGTATACAAACATTTCTGTAACTATACAAACAAATTTTTTTTTATATTTAAAGCTAATATCTGATTAAGTTTACAACACTTTTTGTAGTGATACAAAAAAAAATTTGGAAACTAGTTTCCAAAAAATTTGTTTGTAAAATTACGAAATGTTTTGTACCATTTGTCAGGTCTTGTAGGTTTATTTTGTTTCAAATAGAAAAATTTGCTAATTAATGTTTATTTTATTAGTTTGCAAAGGTGTTGACGATATTTGTAACCACTTTAAAAGGTTTCTGACAGCTTATTTTTATTACCTGACTTATTACGTTCTGATATTAATTTACAAGATTTTCCTTGTAAATGTACTTTTTTTTTACTGTGATACTATCCTGATATGTCTGTTTCACCGTGAAATGTGCAGTAAATGTTATATCATGCATTGCAACTGACATTATTACGTAATGTTAACAACAAGTGCCCCGCGGAGAACTGCAGTCACAATTTACTGAAAATATAACGAAGTTGGCCATTTTGTTTCGCCAGAAACATTGCTTGATTTAAATGTTAACATATTATTTATTTCCTTTACGGCAACATTAATTTGTATACACAATTGCCTGCAGCAATTTTTCGTGTTAATATTTACATCCACTTTTTAAAATCATACTTACTTTTTTTTAATCTGTCCAGAATGATCTAAAAACTATAAAGTTGACATATTAAAAAGCTGGAGAAACGTTCCCAACTTAGCAGCGTTGTGAACTGTCTCGTGGGTAGTTCCTCATTTTATGTAGAACTAAATATAGTGAAATATATATTTTTATATTGTAAATTTGTTCGTTCTGATATTGTTTTGAAACATTCCAGTGTGACTGACGAATAATGGCCTTTTTTTAAATTGACCTTTACGAATCTAAGCATTTTCGTCGTAGAGTAGAATGTGTAGTTTTACAAAACTGTTTTTTAATTCTTACAAACTATTATTTCGACAAATGTGAGTTCCCAGATTTTTGTGAAAGTACACAACTTTTCTTTACAGTGTAGACTGTATCGTTTATAATTCACTATCATAGCAAAACTGTGCAGTTAAATATATAATAGGTGATGTAATAAAAAGTAGTTTATTGTGGGAAGTGTAAAACCTGGAATGTTGCTTACAGAAGTTGATATGATGTGATGTTGCAATGAGATGGAAGGTAGTGTTTGTGTGTGCTGTTATGTGAAAGAGGAAAATACAGTGAGGGAAGAAAGGTCTGAGTTAAGTCTCTTGCTCTCTCATTGCCGCTTTACTGCAGGAACGTCTCGTTAACTGACTCGTAATAGTATTTATAGTCTGGTGTTAAGAATGTCGACAATATTTGAACTGGGTTAAATATATTTGTCGAGGGCGTGTAAGATAGACGTTCGCCATAATATTGCTAACAGAATGTTCGATGTCGCGGCAGGAACCCCCCCCCTTTTTTTTTTTCGCTTAAACCAAGCCAGTAATTACTATAACTATATAGTTTAACGGTGCAGGAGATATGCCAAAAGATATTTGACATGGTGAATGACTATTTCAAATGAGTGACATTGGTTCATTTGTAAGGGAAAATATAGAGACGTATACACCAAAATGCATGTGTCAAACAAAAATGCGGAAGTCCGCTTAGTTTTTCTTTTCATTTGTTTCTTTTTTAATTCCCCCCCCCCCCCAACCCAAAAACTTATCACTGGACCCGTGCCTTCGATGTGGAACGAAATCAACTTCGGCTCCTTAAATTTGTCTGTGAAACAATAATAGGCCTACTAGCACGTCAGAATATTGTGACATTTATCAAGGTGAGGGGGTTTACGACCCTTTAACATGGAGCCAATGAGGGTGAGTGGACATGCCCGAGCAGGGATTCCAACCCAGGACCTCTCACGCCGTAGATGAGCTCCTATCCGCTCGCCATATGTACAGGCAAAATGTACGTTGCAAATACTATGATGCACCTCGTTAGTCTTGCAGTAATAATTAGAGATGATTAGAGATGATGGTATATCGCGAAAATGTTTTGAGCCAAGATAGCCTTGAAAACACCTACACAACGTAGCTGTCTGCAGACCAATAACAGGCATAACATATTACAATATCGGTATTCTTATTGGCTCAGTCAAATAGGGCAACAGCTCCACGTACAAGCTAAAGCCAGTAATCTTCTGGTAAGCTGGACGTGTATTGAAATCCATCAAACAGTCAACTTTTCCCGCGATAAACCATCATCTCTAGAGATGATAGTTTATCGCGGGGAAAGTTGACTGTTCGCTGGGTTTCAACAAACCTTCAGCTTATACCAGAACATCACTGGCTGCAGCTTGTATGTGGAGCTGTTGCGCCATTTGACTGAGCCAATAAGAATACCGCTATTGTAATATGTTATGCCTGTTATTGGTCTGCAGTCAGCTACGTTGTTCTCAATGGACCAATTTTAAACAAAACGTTAACTTTCTTAGGGCAAACTTACCCTAATACTTAATAATAAGACTGAAGTAACAGAAGTATGTTAAAACATTCTCACATTGGTCACCTATTGCCTATGATATCCGCCATTACTATTTTATAACTGACCCAATTTGGTTTTTTATTCCGCCAGCAGAAGAAAGATGCAAACACCTCTAAATAAACTACAGTATTTCCAAACATTTAATGCAGAATGTTACTTTTAAGTGGATTTCCGTAAGGTTTTAAATTTTAAATTCTTTTATTTTCTAATGAGTTTTTGGATAATATTGTTTCTATATATTATATCCTACAACGTAAAATCAGTTCCATTCTGATAAACATGCTAATCAATTAGGCTTTGTGAATGATTTGTATCCTGATGAAACAATTTTGTTAATCCTATAGCTACATTGGCATGATGTTAATAATGCTATTTTTTTTTTCTGTCTTATTCGTGTAGCCTATATTTTTACATAGGGGGTATTGTGTAATCTGCTGACACAGTCATTTTTTCAATTCCTACGCACGCCTATATGCCTATTGTATATAGAGCCTTCCCAAATGTTGTGAAAATTGTTTTAACCCGATGTTAAGGTTTGTCACGATTTGTTTATCCAGACCCTATTACACGTGTGTAGATAGACATTATAGTATATTTGTAGAAAAAATGTTCTGTACATCATTAAATTACAGGTTAGTTATTAAGTTTTAAAAACTAGGATAGTTTCTCAGGCAGAATTCTTGTAGAACTTACAAGTGAGATAGTTAACGTGTAGCCTAAGTATTTGTTAAGAAATGCTTATTTAAGTTTATAAAAGTGATTCTTCATTGAAACTGCGTATCTGTAAGTTTGACTGGCAGAGACTTTGAATATGCTCTGCGTCGTCATAAATGGCAGGAGCGTGGACTTGTGGCCCGCGTATTACGGCACGGCGCGAGATAACTACGGTACGGCGTGCGCGACAATGACGTGACACGTGGCAGTGGCTTGACCTACATTGTGGTGTTAGGTCGGCGCGTGCGGTCCTCACCGGCCTCGTGTAGACGGTGATTTTCCCCTCCGTCTGTATAACCTCCCCCCCCTCCCCCTGTGTGTATGCTCGGCGTACTGTCCGTTCAGCAAAACTGCCTGTTAGTTCCTTGGAGTGATGCAAACAAATACGTTTACTTTTTTTGTTGTACAGTAGGCCTACTAAATGTAATATTTTTAGTGTAATTTTTGCATCAGCTGTGTTTCTTAAGGGTGTTCAAGTACGATAAAATCATAATTTAATATATATATATATATATATATATATATATATATATATATATTAAATAGTGTTAGTTATGTAGACAATAGTTTCCTCTTACGAAACAATGCTAGATTTCATAGATTTCTCGTTACGGTTCGTCAAAGTCAAAATTAGCTTGTTCTGCTGCCATGCAAATAGTGAAAACCAACTGATCTATTTGAATAAAATAATTCACTGCGATATAACATCCCATGAGCTATGCAATAAAGTATTTAAAATACCATGACGTAATATTTTGGAATTTTTAAAAAAATCACAAAACTACAGGGAAAAAGTTGAAAATTCAGCAGTTTTTTTAAATACAAAAATAGTTAACTGGGTTGTTTAAAATGTTTTGTTACGTAGCCCGTGGTATGTTATTTCGCTGTGAATTATTTCACGTACGTAAGTCAATTGATTTTCACAATTTGCATGGCATCAGAACATGCCAATTTTGACTTTGACGCAGCGTTATGAGAAAACTATGCGAGTTAAAACTATTTCGTCAGAGGAAACTGTACTTACACGTATCGTCTACAAAACTAGTACTATTTAATACAAATATTAAATTATTATTTCATCGCACTTGAACAACCGTAAATTTGAACTTCCTGTGCGGAACTTACAGATAAATATATAGGATAATTGGATGGATGTTATACATAAGTACCGTACATTGTAGAATCTAGGTTGTTCACTTTCAAGAGCATTGTACAACACTCATAATAATTTAAAAAAATTATTTATTGGGGCTACAGAAGAAAAGTTTTGAGAGTTATGGAATGTTTACACTAGTTTTAAGTGACAAGGGAGGTTTCGTATTTAAAATAGTTAAGATAGAGGCATCATGGCTGACAGAGAATTGTAAACAGTGCTAAGATTAACCTTAACAGCCTATATGCGCCAATTGTAAGGTACCAGTAAAACGTGCCTAAACTTGTACAATTTTAAAACCTACAAAAACATTTTAGTCCTATACAGTTAATATTGATGACTACAGGAAATATAAGTAAAATACTTACTGTGGAATAGATTCAGAGCTGGATAATATTTGTGACATGATATGTAACAGTTGGCACAGTGATGCATGAAACCGTCTATATTATTGTATTGTTTTGTACATCACACGTCGTCGACAGCTACATATTAGAGAACCGGCCATGACCTATGTTCAGGAATTATCCCAGCATCCTCGCATGGAGTTGTCACAGGAACCACGGGAAACCGGAAGTTGCGTGGCTGAAGCCGGGAACTCACGGATGTGATATAGGGCCTAGCAACGTATATTTCTGTTGCGCAACATCGTTCTCTTGCTCGCTCGCTCCGTTTCGTGTGTTTTACAAGGATATTTCCTCCAACTCCCAGTCTGTTGTCTGTTGTTGTACAAATTACAAACAACACGTTTGTACAATTACAATGCACATTCTTGGACACCCAGTTTGCGTATAGTATCTACAAGTTTTGTCCCTGTGACATTACCTCGCATTCGTGTATATTTGAAATGAGAACAAATTGCATTTGAAATGCTTTATTTTCACTTTGGAAATAAACTTATTTGTGAAGTCACTATGTTACGCAATTTATTTTCGCATGAAATATTTCTAAATAAAATAAAGTAGGTACAGAAATAGAACCATGTGTCCTTATGCTTGTCCATTTGTTTCTATAGGATGTGTGTATATATATATATATATATATATATATATATATATATATATATATATATATATATATATATATATACACACACACGTGTACATTAAAACCATTTGACTTTTGTAATTTTGTAGATCGTCATTTATTTCCACAGAATACATGCCACACACTATGTTTTAAGTGACGTACACATATATCTTAGTAATTTCCGATAAACCCGTAATTGTAAAAGTACAAAGTACTTTACTACAACTTTTGGAATGAAATCGGCGAAAATGTTAGTCTATCAGTAGGCGGGGCAATGATGTATACATTATTTGTGTGTTGGCCAGGTGCAGTGTATATAGTGAGTGGTGAAGTATGACGTATATACATATATAGTGAAGTGTGGTGAAAGTTGTGAGTATCACATTGCATCACTGACCCACATACACACGTGTGCTGAATTATAACGTGATGCCGCCAATTACATACTTGCTACTATATATTATAACTGACGTTATACTCGGCACCGGAGAAAACCAATATTTCAACCTGTTGCAGCTTGCAGCAAAAAAATCTTGCTTTATAGGGGGTAAGTTGTTTTTTTTTTTTTTTTTGTGCGCACGGGAAAAAATGTGTTGTGGGTATTTACGCTCCAAAATTAATTTTGTGGTCACCACCACAAACACATTTTGCTGACACCACTAAAACATTGTGGCCACCACAAAATTATTTTGAGGTTGCTACAAAATAATTTTGCAGGGGGGTCTTTCTGTAATATTTTTCTTTTAGTGGCGGGAGAGGGTAAAAACTGTGTGGTGGAAGGGAAATATGTAGCTTATATTTGGTGTTACTAATTTTTTTTACTATTTTTGTATGTTTTTTTTTTGTATCAAACATGATATTTTTTCCAACACAAAAGTTTTTATTGAGGAAAAATTACTTTATTACATCAAGATACCTATGTTATAAAATTAATATAATAATAATATTTTTGTTTGCAATTTTTAAGTAGAGGTTATATTACAGTCGCAAGAAATTCGCAGTACTTCATATTCTTAACAAAATATTTCTTTTCCATTACAATATTTGTGTCGTAGCAATGTTAGTTACCTATAGTTAGAGTAAATGCTGTGATGGTTCCTAACTATAGTTAGGAACCATCACAGCATTTACTCTAACGTATACAGGCCTCGGCCGATTCCTTTCTTGTCGGCGGGTGTCTGAAACGTTGATTCCGTCTGTAACAACATATTTGTCTATACGAGTGTTAAAGCTCTTAGGCAAGAATATTTGTAAACCGTTCTTACTTTTTTTTTTATTTCAGCCAATTAGCATATTTCCACAAGCAAGTCAGTGTTTAGGCATAAGGCGAATGCTGTATTCCTCAGTAGAAACAGTGTTTCATTATTCATATACTAACAAGAATGTCTCAAGTTGGTAGGTGCCCAGTCTCACTAGTTAGGCCTGTATCAAATTCTGCTTGACGTAGGCTTGTTTCAATAACGACATTGGTGATCATTTGGGCGCGAAAATCTGAAAGACTATCAGGTTTTTGCTGCCAACAAAATTGCATTCTAATTATGATACACATGTGTCAAAATATTGTAGAGATTATTCGATATGAAATTTATGTCGCTTATAAAAATATAAATATAAATCTATGTACAGTGCGTCACCTTAAATTCCACTTCTTATTTATTCTCTCTTGAATGTTAATTTATCATCGTATTGACGGTTTATTGTTTCCTTGTTAGGCTACGTCATGTTCTGTTTGAGCGGCCGCTTCGTCCCTCGTCCTGAGGTTTGTGCTTCGTCATGTTCCGTCCATTGCTTCGCCATCTTCCTTCATCAGTCTTGCTTTCCTTTTATATTATTTCTCTCCGCTGCTGTGTGGTTGCTATATACATAGCCTGGAGCATCTATCTCTTCTATTACAACATTCCTACAACCATAGGCGAAGTGAGGGGGGGTTCACATTACCTAGTATTTTTAGTAAGACCACAAATACAAATTGTACATTTGCAAGGGAAATCTTGTAACCTAATACCAGAACTTTATCAGTCAGGAAAAGTGAGATGTCAGAAACCTTTAAAAATGGTTACAAATATTGTAAAAACCGTTAAGAACTTGTATAATGAGCATAGATTTTTCGATTTGAAACAAAATATACTTAGGAGACCTGTCACATTTTGCTAAACATTTCGTTCTTTTACAAAAAAAAATTTTGGAAACTAGTTTTCGAAATAATTTTTTAAACACTACAAACAATTGTAAAATGAACCAGATATTATCCGTAAATATACAAAATTTGTTTGTAGATTTACATAAATGTTTGTAAGTATACAAAGAAACTTGTAAAAGTACAAGTTTTTTGTAAATGTTATCACATATTTTTGTAATGTTACAAACAACTTTCTTGGAAACGTGTTCCAAAAAACTTTTTTGTAAAACTAACTTACAAATTTTTTTGCTGTGTAATAATTCAAAACAAATATTGGCTACAAATTTAATTAGCCTTCTGTTAAAAAATAATATGAAAAGTAACTATTTTACAGGCATTATCATTTTTTAAAACTATTTTAAAGTTGGGGGCTACGCCTGTGCCTCCAACAATGCTATGGTAGGTTTTATAAATTCATGCACACCGGCACGTCTAGGTTCTTGAAATTTTACTAAATAAAGACCAACTTCTTTTAAAAAAACAACCTTAGGTGAGTACTTTATTTTTCATGTCATTTAAAACAACAATCAACAAACTTATTATTATTAAGCTTGGAGAAAAAAAAACATTAACTAATCGTCGAAAATAGAGTTCATTTCTCTAATACATGACAGTAGGCTTGATTCACGTACGAAGCCATGACACATTTTGTGTGTCTTTGATCATTCCTATGTCATTAACTTACCGTAGTTTTACACTGTAAACAATCCGCCCATGTTGCATACATGCGTATTTTCCTCCATAGATCAAGAGTCCTACATTGTAAAAATTCACCGTAATTTTACAAACTAGACCGTGTGCATATTAGTAGACTATTAAAAATACGTGAAACATTTGAAGCAATTTTACACCTATCAGAACTAATCTATTGAGTTTAGTGTTTACATATTGTCTACAAAAATCCGAGGTTAAACAGAATTAATTTCGACGCTTCTTTTTTCTGAGGTCTCCTTGCTGATAAACACATTTAGTTGACGCTACTAGAACTTTTGTTGCAAAGTTTCGAGAATTTAGTATTAAATGGAGACGTGTATTTGTTTGTGAATATACGGATTGTATTTATATTTTTGCCATGAATTCCATGTGCATTTTATGATATTAATTTCCGTAGGGTTGTATAAATCGTTTGTCTATTATTTGTTAATACTTGCTTTCAAGAAAGTCTGTGAAAATAAAAAAAAATTCTCTGAACTGGTTTTTAAAAAGATTCTGCTAATATTAACCAAATGTATCCCTATGATAACAGTTGTCAAATTATTTTTAAATAAGAATGAATAGCATTAATATACCTACTTTTAATGCAATGGTGGTTAATATTAGGTTAATTATATTTCAGTATTAAATAGGCTACAAACCAACGGGTTTTTTTCGTCTTGAATAGAAGTACAGAAAAAATAGAAAATAAAATAAGAACATAATAGGCATAATTTACAAGGGAACTGTTTGAAAAAAACCTTGCCAATGACAGCAAGACAATATAATGCAAAATACATATCAAAAGTATGAAATGTGGACTAATAGCACAACGTAACAGCGCTCTCAGAAAGGTAGTGAATGTTAATAAACTCATTGACAATGCATGTATACATAGGGAACTTGTTTTGTCGAGTTTTTATACAAGTAAATGTGTGGTATTACTTTCTAAATTCAACTCGTAGGCCTAAGTAATTTTAATGGTTAGTCTCAACCGTGATAAAGGGTCGATCGTAGTCATAATTGTATTGCGTAATATACGCATAGCGGAAATCAGAAAGTAATAATACTGATGTAGCCTATGTTTTCTGTAGCAGCAGACACTTGACGCACCTAGAGATGTGTTGTTCCCCCGTATATGAACAGTAGACGACATTCGTACTTTGACAAGAACAAGCTTGTAAACTAATGTCGGAACATTCATCAGTCTGGGCACTACAACAAGAATGTCGCTAGTCATTAAAGTGGTCTACATTTTCCAAGTACGCGGTGACTAGTGGGATATATTTCAATGAATGGAGTGTTTGATGTGAAATAATGTAGGCCTACAGCTTCAACTGTCTGTCACAATTTACAAAATATTTTGTAAATATCAGTAGATATAGGCTATATAAATGTTGTAAATTGTTTGTATATGTAGCCTAGTTTAAAAAAAGAAACATTCGTTTTTATAATTTAGGCTGATTATTGACTTTAAAAAATTTAATTAAGTCGAAAAGTTTGCCTAAATAATATAAACACGTGTTTTTAAGAAAATGAGGCTATACATAGTTTAAAAAAATTGTCAACGTTTTTATGTAATGGTTATGCGATATCTATACTCCCTTCCGGGATTTAAAAAACAAAACTCTCTAAAACAACATACCCCTACATAAGGACCCGTGGCCGTAATACATAACTGCCGTATATGAGCGCTTTCTAAATACTTCTAAATATGATCACTTCCCACGCGTCAGGCTTAGCTTCCACTGTACCACTGATGTGCACATTCTTGGTTTTCTGGCCCGATGTTTGTTTTACAGTAGAAGTTATAACTGTACTTGCGTGGAACCACGCGGTTGTAATTAGTAAACCAGAAGGGGAGAGAGAGAGAGATTAGTAGTGCCCGTACTATTTTCTTTAATCTCTGTTTAAAAAATTAATTTAAGATTTCAAACACAAATTTAGTGTAAAAAATGCTAAAGAACGACATAAAACTGGTTCTACAAGAAAACAAGTTTCATTTAGACTTTGCTACAAATATTGGGTCTTGAAAACTAAGAATGAGTAACCAACATCAGTGGTAGGCTATTATAAAAGGTCCTTTGTAAAATTATTTCAATTTTTTTTTAAGTATAGCCTATAGATTTGTAAGTTTGTGATGCATATGTTTTTATTAGAGCGACTAATTGTATCAGCATATGAATGTTTCTCTGACGTTGGTTGTTATATTGGGTGATAGCTTAGCTTGCAGTTCTAGTTTGACAGCACGTGTTCACAAAACAAGGTATTCCTATAAGTAGGTCGACTTCTGGGTTACGACCTAAGAGTTATTTTTAAAAGGTTATATATACGGCCTATACACTCTTGGGAACCTTACATATTGCGACGAGGAAATACTTTTACGATCCTAGACCATCTATACCAACTTAACGGTGTTTGCCTCACTTATACTAACTAACGGAAGGTATTTTTTTCTTTGTAGGCGATTTTCCTTGTCGTTTTGGAAATACCCGTTGATGTCTACAATGACATTTTATATTGGACAACATTTTGTCATCGTTTAATAATTAGCATGATAGTGTTAATCATCGTGACATCAAGTTGGTATCCTCTCAATTCGTAAGGTAGTCTTGGATTAATTAAATTTGATATAGGCTATATATTTTATTCCGGGTGAATGTTCGTAAGGGTATGACTTGGTTGAAATTTTAAAAGACCGGCTCTATCTACGTTTGCGAAAATAAATCCTAAATAAAATACAGTATGAGTGTGATTGGATATGTTGTAAATGCGATTCTCTCTTAATATCATGTAAGCCCGCCCCACAATGTGTATAGGCCTATAGCCTACGGACTAGCCTATAGGGCCTCCATTTTGTATTTAGATAGACCTGCGGTACGGCCGTAGAAGAACAGGTCTGGACACTCGCCTGTAAACTTGACCTCCTTGTTGTTTGGCTGTAGTTCACCAAGTTACCGAGAATATTGTGTTTTATTGGCGCTGGTGCAGTTAGGGCGGTCCGACTAAACTCCGCCCACTTCCTTTCCGCTAAACTAAACAATTTATCAAAACGTATTTTTTATCAATTTATGAAACACTTTCTTCGCTCACAAATTTAAGAAAGGGCTCCAGCAATCTTTATTTACTTTATAAATTTAACAATGGGAAAAAGTGGGCGGAGTTTGAGTCCGACCGCCCGGAAAACAGCGCCAAAAAGTACGACATTCTCGGTAACTTGACGAACTACAACCAAACAACAAGGGGGTCCAGCAAAATACATTGTTAGATAGGCGAGTGTCCAGACCTGTTCTTCTACGACCGTGACCTGCGGTAATGAAGAACATTTACAATGATCTCTCAGTGTGCACAACTGACACTAACAAAATTACATCAATTTTAAATGACGACATGCTTCCCTTTAATGCTTGATTTGACCATAGAGGTCTCTATATGTACATAATTAGTAATAATATAAATACAAACCGTAGTTTCGATTTGTGCTACGTTACAGAATAAAATTAACCAAGTTGTAGGCTAACTTGATAATTTTTTATTTATTAACTACTTACGTTAGGCATTATGGGCTGTTATTAAAAGAAATTTTAGATTACATAGTCTACATAACCATGCACGGTATATATTAGCACTTGGGGTAACTTAATTATAAAAGGAATTTTGTACATATTTTACTGTTGCCTGCGATACAACACTTGGAAATAGTTCCGAAGTAGGCAGGCTTCATGACGGAGAATGATAATCCAACATGGCGGCTACCATCGTACCTGCCCGATCACGCAACAAAGCGAAGGTTGGGACTATGACCTAACCTAAAACTAGTTTCGAAAAATGTCGTGCAGGTTTGGAGAACTTTGACGTAGGCTATTTCGTTGGTACGCTTGGTTGATGCTAATTCGCTACTTCGAAGCAGGTAGCTTGGAAGTGGCTCTTATTGATTAGTAAACGTCTCCGAAAACCTGAATACATTTTAGAAATATTTATCTTGGATTTTTTTTTTCCGGAGCTGTGTATTATTTCCTACGAATTTACTAGGGATAACTTTGATGGTTTGGTAATGATGTTGGCATTATTTTATCTGCCGTATCGGAATGTGCGGTGGGTTTTTCCTCCAGATTACACGAGAGAAAGCGTAGGCCGTCAGTTTCCCGCCAAATCGGTAACCATGAACTTAACGGTTGCCAGTTTTCAAACGTTAATTCCAGCGCCATTTTTTTACCCCTCCCACTGAAGCCAGTTTGTTCCCGGCATGCCACGCGGCGCCGATAGCCACGGGAGTTTATCAACCCTGGGCCCGGGCGGGAGTAACGATCCGCCGCTCGGTCTGGCCAATGGGGAGGGCGCTGCGCCAGCGAGGGGCCAATGGGCGCGCGGCGGGGTAGCAGGAGGGAGGGGGCGTGGCCCCGGTGGCCCTTGGCGCTGGGCGCCTCGTCAGCCGCCGGCTCATTCGTCGCTCGACTGTGATGCGGTACGGTCGACTCTGCGTTGTCTACACGTGGTAGGTCGGTGCCGCCTCTGGAGGAATCACACGTCGTCCGGGACAAGTATGTATCTCGCATGCAAGACGCTCGCTTCTCTGTAGCTCGAACCTGCACTGCCCGTAGCTGCGTCGCCAGCCAGTTTCCTCAACCCACCATCTTAGGCCTTTGTGCGCGCCATTTTCCTGCTTAGCCGACACTACGGACGTACCTCTAGAATACTCGCATACTTCTGGAACTAACTAGCCTACCCTCAAGGACCGGTATTTTTCGCGAATTTATTCCAGCACAGGACTGATTTTAAACACGTAGACATCTTAGTTTATTTTGAACATGTATAACGGCTAATCGGGCACGCCTTGGATATTTTTTTGGACGAATGACACACATGCAGTGAAAATATAAAAGAATCTTGCGAAATCGATTATGTGTAAGTTACATGACTGTACTGCAGGTTGTTGAACCCGTAAAATAGTCCTATCTGTGTTGATTTTATTTATTACTTTTTTTCCGCAAATGTTTAGTCGGTTTTTCTGTCGTACTGGGAGACTAATTAAGAAGTTATAAATCCTAGGTAACCACAGTCAGATAATTCTCGGATGCAGCATGGTACTATATTTCTACCGAAGTAGCATCATTAATTTGACTGGCCCGATTGGCCACAAAGTCGTAAATCTGTGAGAGTAGCCTGAAAAATATTTACGAACAATGGATCACGTGACCTGACTTAGTAGGTGTAATTTTAAAATTGTCTCGTGGTAATTTCAGTAAATTACGTGACGAACGAAATTCATGACAGCAACCCAATGCTGAATATTACAGATCAATGGTGTGAAACCATTATCTCTAGATTCAATAGTGCTGCGAATCATAGATTACGGCCTATAAAGAGCCGTACGCAATGTTAATTTCCAGTCCACTTATTTTATCCATAGTCCGATTTTTCGGGTGGGCGGTCCTGCACATTTTTTATGTGGTCATATTGATTGCGATCGTTAAAAATACCTTGCAGTTGCTCGCAAAACTGTAGGTACTTCGTACGATCTATTTTAATATAAATATTTGCTGAATATAAACATTTTTCATATTGGATAACGCGTCTTAACGCATTTCAAATTTTCAAACACGTTTATGAAGGTAGACGATGTTCTTGGGAATGAGCTTGACAACGTAACAAACACAATTACGTACGACGGTTTTTATAAATGAAAACTTGGCAGCTGTTTTTTATATTTTAAAGACCATTTGTATTATTATTTTAAGCAAAGTGTGCTTAAACTATGTAATCAAACCGATGTAGTACTCTGCTGTTATGTTCGTATAATCCTTCCTCGTAATTTAAACGTTTTAGTTTATCCCGACACCGTGACAGCGCGCGTGAGAAGTGTCGGCTCATGGAAGAGTGTGAAGCGTGTCAGCTCCGCGCATGCGCAGTGGAGCCGGGCCGTGCCGGTGATCACGCAGCCGGGCCGTGCCGTTGCCGGGCGGCCATCACGTCGTCCCGGAAGCTGCGTCGCGCGCGCCATTTTGTGCTCGGACGTCGCGACGCGCGTTCCTTCTCTCCCGCGTCAAGACGTCCATTACTTCCTCCTTGGCGCGCGCCAGCTGCATCTAAGCCGACTTAATCCTCTCTGGAAACGAGGTGAGTGCCTTTTATCGATCTTACGCACCACTATAATAGAGGTGTACAAAGGAAACTATTTGCTGTAAAAATTGGCAGAGCTTTTGTAGAGGTAGGCTTTAATTTTTAGGAACCTAATTCTATGTAGGAATACAAAATTTTTCTTGTGAAGTTGCATGTTTGCCATATGAAATGTTTGTAGGCTAGTTCTATACAATAGGGCGTATTAGTTTGGCAACTGGGTTTTCCTCTAAGGTCTTCGTTGTATAAAGGTGAATTTACAGAAAAATTTTACAGTTTTGTACAAACGTTTTATCAAAAAGAAACCCGTTGTAAAACTGCAAACATGTTTTCCCTGATGCTGTTAGGAATTCTGTATACAAATTGTAAACTTAAATTCGCTGTATTACAAAAATCGGAATTTTCGGAACTTTCTCTTAAAAATAGCGTAGTAGTAAACAATTTGCCGAATAGGCCTATATTTTTCTCTAGCTTCAAATGAAAATAGTTTTCAGGCGATTGTGATGTAAACAAAATAATTCAATATCGCCGTGTTTACTGTAGACACAGTAGCCTGAATTGCCTCCGAGCAAATTAACTGTATATATTCCAATGTTTAACGGTTAGAATTTTGTTTTATTTCGATTTTTTTAATTTAAAATTTTCTGTTTTACAAAGAAATGTTTTATACGACGGGAAGGAAATTATAGTGTGCGTATGTATTTGTTATTTCTTAGGCCTTATTTGGTGAATAGTTTAAATATTCGCAATGTGTTTGTGCTACAGTTAAACAGATGATGTCTAGAGAAACGCTAGCTGTATGTATAGCTATAGGCCCCACATATGTGCTAGTAAAATGAGTAGCGGTGTGTAGGCCTACGTGTATTTTCCGCAGATATTTAGGTGCAAGTGTTGAAATGAAACCTTCCACAATGAAATACTCTTGTGCATTTGTAGCCTACACGGTGCAGTGGGAAGCTTTAGCACTTTCGAGAACATCGTACGCTTTGCAAGAAGGAAATTTATATATGAACGTTGCAAAATATTTTTAAAATAGGTTTACGATTATTGTTCGGAGATAAAAATTTAATTTAGCAATTTAATTTTGTCAACATGTTTTTTACCGTGGTGGCTGACGGAGGTTTTGTTGATAAAAAAAATTAATTTCATATTGAGTCGTTCTGTTTAAAGGTTTAAGAGGTAAGGGCTTAAATTACTGCCAGCGATTAATTTGAGCCCGCCCCCTTACAGTATTTTATACAACGAAACTTGCACTTACTTAAAAATACGAAACTTAATTTAGCACCGTTACCTATTTCACAATAACCTAATTGTTATTTGGTTTGGAATCGTTTCTCCCTTGGATGTTCAGTTTTTCCCAATATAATTTATACTTGTAATTTTTATGTAGTATTATTTATACTGGTCATTTTTAACTAATATAATTTATACTGCGTGTTTGGGAATCATTGACGTACGGTTGTGGGTGATTGATTGGCGGGAATAATTACGGCGTACGTTATTCTGTATGTGTCGCAGTCAGCCATGTTGTATGGCGCAAGACAATACGTCGCGGGCTAGCCTAGCTTCTAGAACATGCCGCCAGCACTGCGCTGCGTCAGAAGCGGTGTTGCCACGTGTACGACACACGCCAGCCCAGTAGCTTACAGCAGTAGTGGAGCTGTGGTGTTTGCCGTACAACTGCGTTAAAACATTTACACGTAATTTAAGCCACTTACAGTCGTATTGTGTTAGATTGTTAAAATAACTTATAAACGCATGGTGGTAGAATAGTGGTAAGTGTGGCAACGCTGCGCGGGAAGTTTTCGCGAACGCGGGAGGGCTAGGAATGCGAAAATGGAGGCCCAAGCGATGCGAGCGCCATTTTAGGTCCAGTTGCCAGTTGTGTGGCGTTGTACTTGTTGAGATAACTGTGTGTGTGTATACATTGTGCAGGATAAGTGAACATTAGTTCTGATGTTGACCGATAACGTCGTGTCACTTGTCCTTGCTCTAATGACGTGTAGGCTTAACAAGTTTGGGCGGGAAAATTATACTTGAATAGTAATCAAATTAGACTACATGTTGTGATAATCAAGCCGACATAGTATCATTGCTGATGAGAACTTAAGCAATAAGTTTTTTTGTCAGTTAATCAGACTAGTTTTTACTTTCAGGTACTTCCAATTTCTTTACTCGGGTTAATTTTTTGTAGCTACTTCGTACGATGAAATTCTTGCGGGAAACTGTCTCCGTAGAAATAGAGTAAGTAATATTCCTTCTTAGGACCGCTGGACTCTTTTTGTTGTAAAATTGCGTTTTTAGCCAGGAAAACATATTTTGCAGAGCATTCTTTAGGTAACAGGGTTTTCGAACAGTGTACGTTTTCGCAAATGTAGGCTTACAAATAATGTTGAGCGCATGCAGAAGCTTGTTTATATACAGTAAGTCTGTAGTTTAGTTACGTAAAACTGTAACGTTCAGTGTTCCATACAGAAACTTGCATGCATTCAGTAAGTCAGGCCTACCTTTCTTTAAAAAAAATTTCACAAACGTGACTAAAAATTTTAGACATTTTTATTTATCTTCTACCATAAGCATCGTTTTACACAAATTTTTTTATGTATGCCTATAGCTATCATGACATATTTAGGTACTGAATTTCCAAGTAATTTGTTTTATAAATTAATAGAAGAAATCAGACCTGCTGGTGAACTTATGTTGGAAGATATGACACAATAGACCTACTGGTTTGTTTGCAAGGTAAATGAATAATCTCATCCAAGACACTGTCCTACAATAACTAGGGAACTTTGCATGGACGTCGCGAATTTGAAGTATGTAAATACAAGTTGTAGTCGTGTTCGACTATAAGTGAATTATGTTCGTGTTAGACGTGGCTACTGTTCATAGCGTGTGTTAACTCCTTGCGATATAGGCCCTACCTGAACAACAGTTCAACTTGTAAGGTACGTTGCCCCTACGTTTGCCTGTTGATGACATTTTGTTCTGAGAAAGTGGCGTGGTATTTCTCTTCTCAGAAGAGTGTCTGCAAGAAGCTTTCACGTAGGGCTTAGGAACGACTGGCTCGTGCATGTAAAGACTGTTCACACGAAACTTCTCCGCTTCAGTCGTCGAGGACCTCACTTGAGTATGCTACCACCACCAACATCTGCACCGGGGCCGGCTCCAGGCAGGCTCGCGCCACTGCCCTTCTGCGCTCACCGCCGCGACCCTCCCAGTGCCGCTGACGGCCTACCGCAATTTTCATCATCATTATTTTGTATTTGTACCAAATATTTTTTTTTTCTTATTTTAGATACAAAATGTGGCTAAATTTGGCTCTTATGAAATTTTTTTATCCCTCATAGTTTTCGCGTAATGGCTTGTTAGTCATATTTTGCATGCTTCCGTTTTATAGACTACACTAAAACCAACTGATATACAAAACTAAAAAAATCACAGTAGGCCTATATGAAGACATTACAGGCTACAATGTCATGCTCATAGAAATAAAAAATAAAAGGAATTTGTATTTTTAAAAAAATTATTAGATTTTTTTTAAATTTTTATTTTTAGTTTAGGCATTTTTTTTTAAATACAGATAATTTTTATTCTTTATTTTTATGAGCATGTCATTGTAGCCTGCAATGTATTTATCCACTGTTTTTTTTTTTCAGTTTGATATATTAATTGGTTTTCGTGTGGTCGTTAAAACGGAAACATGCAAAATATGACTTTATTAAGCCATTACGCGAAAACTATGAGCGATAAAAAATTTCATAATAGCCAAATTTAGTCACATTTTGTGTCTAAAATAAGAAAAATAATCTGGTACAAATAAAGAATTGTTGATGAAAATTGTGGTAGCCGCGCCCTTAAGGCTCGGTTCCGGTCGCCATATTGAATTTTATTATTTTTAACTTTTTGGAATTCTGAGAAGAAAAATGTTAAATATTCTATTATACCTCAAATTCTATTTATATTTCGCTGCAGTACAGACCTTGCGATTTAGCTGTTAACTTATAATTACGCGGCAATTTGTCGGGTAAATTTTTTATATTCATAATTTGCCCGACAAATTGCGGTGTAATTACAAGTTAACAGCTAAATAGCAAGGTCTGTGCTGTAGCGAAAAATATATATAATTTGAGGTATAGTCGCATACTTAACATTTTTCTTCTTAGAATTCCAAAAAAGCGAAAAGTTATAAAATTCAATATGGCGACTGAAACGGAGCCTTAAAGGTCCACACAGTGAAGATACTCGGCATATTTCTCATAAAGGATATGTCAAAATCAGTAAAACGTATACAGAGCATACAACGAGAAGTGTCGACCTGCCTTACTATAGTTTGTTTAGAATGTTCTTACTGTTTGTAATGTAGCGGAGAAGTGTTATATGCTGCTGAAATGTCTAGAAACCAGGCTCAAGGATCGTTGTGCCTGGAACCAAAGTATTACGGTAACTAGGGTTCTAAATGTGTGTGTAGGCCTATATCATTACAAGAACATTCCTGCTGTGTAATAAGTTCCCCTGCCACCATTAGCCGCTCAAGTCCCTGCGTCACTTTGTCAGTATATTTCCAAGGTCCTCAGTTTCTCGCGGTCTTATTTATACTTGTGATTATACCAACTTGGCAAATTACCCTATGCGTAATATTGTCAAATTCAGGATATACGCCTATTCATAACTAATGCTTTAGTACGTATTAACAAAAGTAATCTTAATGTTACTTTTTTAAGCCCAAGCAAGAAAGTGTTTTTTCCACGTTGCTGCAAAACCTTACATTTTTTAACAAAACGTTTTAAAAAAAGTTCAAGACTAAGAGCAATAATATTATGTACAATTTTATGAAAGTATTTGCGAAACAATTCAACGTCCATTAGCAGAATAAATTATGTTGCTTTATTTTGGCTTATTTTCCGTTGGGTGGAAAAATATGGAAGAGCTAAGAATTTTTATTGCTACGGAAAATTTGTACAAAATATTTTATATTTGGGGCAAAACAATGTAGGGATTCTTCAGTATGAGAACTGCGTTGCTTTAACAAATATATTTGCAAAATCGCTGACAGATTATACTGGGAGAGGGTTTTATGTTGCAAGGTAAAAATAAAAGTGGAACTTGTCAAGAGTAGGATATGGTTAAAATTTTAGGTCTATATATGTTTTATTGGTTTAATGTCAAATGTAGGTGTTAGGCTTATTGTTTATTTTATACAGCCCAGCATGTTCTTGTGAATTTGCAATAAAACATTTTTACAAAGTTCTTATATTAAAAATAAATCATTTAAAAATTATTGAATGAACTGTTAACAACGGTCATACGATTTCAGATCAATTTTTAAGTGTATAATTTGAATTGACTAGTTTTTTTTAATCCCCACATCCTTGTAAAAATAATTTATATTATAACCTTTTCATACAGTAATTAATGAAGGTTTTCATAAAACAACACAGACTTTTAGCTGCGTCCGTTTTATTCCGTAGCTTTACTTGCATTTGTGCGTTATTTCAGTTTTGTTGTTATCCACCATAAATGTAGGCAATTGCTTGAGAATATTCTAGAAATCAATGACATTCAAAGAACAAACTATTCACATATTGCTGCGAAATTCCGTGCTTAACTAGAAAAAATATTTTCTGATTTACGGACAGAACCACAACATATTACCGATACTTATTTACTTGCAATAGTCGCATAATTATTTAGTAATAACTATCTCATTTCGGAGTGAGACAAACTTTGTAGGCCTACTTCCAGAATAGCCAGGAAACACTAGGGCCTAATTAACGAAGTTTGCACGAATTGTCGTGTTTTGGAAATAATCTGTCCTTGAGAGGTTATGTGTAACTGAATGAGTGCTTTCGCCCAGATACGCAGAAATATTTTGGCTTTGAGGTACCATTTAATTTGTTTTCATATAAAACAGGTAGCTTCTTTCCGATAGTGTGTTATCGACAATAATAATTTTGTGTTGGTAGTGTTTCTCAAACGTTCAATGTCAGTGGGGAAGTAAGTACGTAGGAAAGGTAAAGTTTCCTGCATTGCAAGTTTTTTATGAACTCGGGCCTCATTGCCAAAAGATTACGAAACCGTTCTTGAGGTATTCAGTCATTCGTAAACTTCAGCACATGTTGTCAGATAGTGAAAGTTATTTTAAAATAAAAACGGCTGTTTCGACCTCTTATTTTTTTCTAAAGCGAGTTTTTAATTTTTTACTTTTTTGAAGCAAAGTATGCTACTGACTAGTGTTGTATTAATTTCTAATTAAACGTGTACTCGGCAAAAAACCACATAATTACGATGAGTAGTTCACATTTTACCGAAGATTGAATATTCCGCAGTTATTAGCTCGACATTATCTAAGCAAGTATTTTAATTTCATAAAAACACTGGAAAAGACATAATCATAAATTTCGTTTCCCATTTTTTAAATGCCTGCTTCAATATTTTCATCTTCTCAATAATGTATCGTGGAAGGCGATTTAATTTGTAGACTATAAGTATCATTAAAACAATTCCCTTTCTACCAAGTTGTAATAAATTCTTTGTCGGCTTTTCAAGGCGTTCACTAAAGATATTATAAACAACAGCAAAGCGCGTGTGTTTTTTGTTTTACATCAAATACTTTATTTATGAAAGTTTACGTCAATTCCATTCGTTATTACAGGCAAGTGTTTGTTGGTAACGCTGTTCGTATGGCTTACTGAAGTTTTGTTTCAGCATAATTAATCCAAACCCGTTTTCTTGTAACACAACGTACAATTATTACGTTGTTCTATCTGGGATGATTTCTGTATAAGCGTACAGTATTAGTGATTTCCTGCAAGTACGTAAAACGGCAATATATTATTATTATTATTTTATGTGTGACACAGCAACTATGCAGAACGTGTTTATCAAAAAAGTACTTATGCAAACTCGGGCCTTGTCTGTCGTACAATTCAGTCATTTCTTTGTTGGCAGTTTTGTAGAAGAAATCAATTAGTCAAGATAGCTGGAAGTGGTTAATTGTATATGTAGGCTGTTATAATTCCCATTAATGTATTAACGTTATTGGTACTTATGCAGTTTCTTGTACTAACCTAGTTCAGACTAGCATCAGGTGTAAGTTATCTAGAGGCGGGAAAATATCGCTTGATCGCTGGACTTCACTATCGTGTCTGCTCCAAGCTGCGTATTGCCTGTTGTCTCTGAGACTAGCAATCTTCAGTCCGTGTTATAGCAGCAGTCTAGTTGGTTGGTATTCCTGTGCGTGTCTATACGTGATACTATAGAGTGTTGCAGAAATGCAGGTCGGCATCTCGGGGCAGAAATTATCACACCTAGTGGAAGAAAAATATTACATATACATTCTTGGTAGGAAAATGCATCGTTACCGCATAGTTCACAGTATGCTTAGCCTACATGATGTATACAGTGCATAGCTCGAGGATTGGACAGTGTTGCTGTGGAAGACTATTGCGTCTATTATTAGCAATTACATGCCATACTTGCAGTGTTCATTGTACGGCACGCGTTGCGCAGTTACGTGATCCAGTGCGCTAACTATGCGTTGTACGTCATTTAGGCCTACTGTGAACTATGCAGAAACTACGTAATTTCGTACCTATGTTCCGCTACGTATGCTGATTGGTCACCCAAAATACTGGCACGCAATTTTGCAACAGCCTGTATATTGTACTAAAATGTGTACACGAATTTTTTTTCTGCTGCCGAGTATATATAAGTTATTAATTTAATTTACACGTTTCCTCGGCCAGTTACACAACCTTGGTAGATGCTCATGTAGGAGTTGGGGAGTGAGGGAAGTGGCCAGAACCATCTTGAGGAACAGCATTCGCTTCTATGAATTTCGAAAATCAAGATTGTCTTACCGGATATCGAGCCCTGGTCCTCGTGAGAAGCGAGACGAATGTTAAATCAAATACTTAAACTCACTAGGCAGTCTTTATGTTGACTGTTTGAACGGTATTAATGAGTTATTTGCAGTGCTAATGTTGGCTGACAGTGGACCTCGAGTAAATACGTAGGCGATGCATGCAGGCAGTGTACAGTAGGCTAGGTTGTGGAGTGACCTTGAAGGGCCAGCCAGGTCCCCTGACTGCGTGGTGACCGCTCCTTACATGTAGACTACTTGCAAGGCTTCCCTGTCAGGCGGGTTAATGTGATCATAGGCTGACTGCCTCTGCTGGCGTCTTCAGTCTGTGTCACGGTTTCTGCAAGCTGCAATATTGTTTACACGTTACCTGGTCTAAAATTATGACTTTATAGTTGTATATTTTAAACAATATCATGTATGTTGCTTAGCTACCGATATCGTGTGACAAAATAAACATACTTAAATAACTATGTGGAGAGCCACTTAAGGCCATGCTCTCTTCTTTATACTGTTTTGTGATAATAATTTTTTTAAAGCATAAATGAGAACGTATATTACGAATCTGTTTGGCAGTTTGGTTTTAGATTTGTTTTTCCGTTACAGTTAATACTTCTTTAGCAAGAAATTGTACAGTTTCAAGTGATAAGTAAGTTAAGGGGTATTGGTCCCTACCACCTTGGATTTATCTGTTTCTTCTCGATAACTTATGTTCAAGTCGATGTATCAAAATTTTTGCCACGACTGGGCATAGATACTAACTTGATCGATTTTCTGTAATTGCTGGAACCATAATATATTCATTATTTTGCAGCGGGAAACAGCTGAACAGCAAAAATGGCTTTGTTTACGGGAGCGACTACAGAGGCCGCAACATTAACAGAAACAATGCCACGTGGATTCCAAAAAGTGAATGAAACAATAAACTATGCCTTGTCAGCGTGAATAAAGTAAGACAATGTGGCTATTCCCTGATTTATAAGAAAAACCATTAAACCGATCTGACAGGGATCAATCCCCCTTAACAGAAATGTGGTTTGTTAGGGGCCTACATAATTAGCTAAAACCATATAGTTATATGTGGTGGTTTACCGCGAGGAACAGCTGACTATGCTAGGCTGCAATGTCATGTATCAATTACCTACGCTGTTCTGTTGTTACTAGTGAGTCCCTATTTGACTGGGCCATGATCGCTCTACGACTGAACTTCTGTAATAAGGTTAGAAAATAATTATCGCTGTAACAGTGTAAACATGGATGCAGTGTTATATCATGTTTTGAAATCCTTTGCCTAATCTCGTATACAGCATTGCATCGCAACTCGTGGTGGCCTTTAAAACACGTTCTATTATTTACAAAGTAATTCCTCGAGGTAGTTCTGTTTGCCATGTTGGGCGTTAACGAAGAACAATTCGTATAACGTTCATTTGAAGAACGCAAGTTCCACTCTATTCGTTTAGAAAGGAATCAGAGAGAATTGTACTAGCGTCTATTTACTTGTTTGCCTTCCGTCATAACCTAAGCTGTGCTGTTTAGAGAATCATGGTCGTAACTTGACTGAGAAAACTCGTCTCGACGTAGTAAGTTACTTTTCATAAGCGCCTACCATTGTCAGATGTTGCTTCCCTTGCGAGTCTAAATGCAATATACTAAAAATTGTCGTAAGAGTATAATTCAAGTTTCGTTATGTTTACGATAAAACATTTTGTATTTGTTCAGTGTGATCTTGTATTTGCAATTGTCAGGTCGGTTAGTGTGAAAATTAGAGTAAAGATTAAGTATTCAGCTGACAGTTCAATAATGATAATTTACAAGAATGGATACTGCACTTGTACATCTAATATATAAAATTCTCGTGTCACAGTGTTTGTTTCCATACTCCTCCGAAACGGCTTAACCGATTTCAATGAAATTTTGTATATACATTCAGTAGGTCTGCGAATATGTTTTAATCTATTTTTATACTCCTAAGTGATATTGTTTAGTAAATATTTTTAATTTAATAATTTTAGAACCCGGTCGATAACTGTGTAAGTGATAATTGATCAGTTATCCCCACGAGCTGATACCAGTCTATCCCCACCAGGTGTCGCTGCTCTATTATTATTATTATTTATTAATTTCTTTATTATTAGACCTCTTCCACTTATATACCACATCCTTATTTATGTGACAAAACAACGTTTGTCGGGGCAGCTATATATATACATATGTGTGTATGTGATATAGGAATGATATATTTTTGTGATTGCTAAATATTGTAATGAAGAATAAAAGTGAAAATAACAAACTTGGCGCGGGAGATGACATTGCCTGCGACCTGGCGTGTGATAGGTGAAGGTAGTTGCTGGTCGGTGGCGGCCATGCAGGTAGGAAGCCACGTCGTGAGCTCGCAGCACAGAGAGATCTTCGCCTGACCAGCTGGGCTCGCACGACGGCGGTTGGTCCGACAACTGCGTCTTCAGCCACCACGTTCTGATATTTAGTTTTAAATTTGAAAAACTGTAGTTCCCGGAGGAAAGAGAGCATCATATGTCGTAGAGCCGCAGCCGACGATATACGTACGCTTGTAAGCCGTCTCTCGTGCGCACCAAGTTAATTTGCCTTGTTTTATTTATTAACGTTAAGATTATCGTTCAATTTCAATTTGGCCTGTTAAATTACACGATACAAGAACTAAAAGTCTACCGGCGGGTAGCAAAACTAGTAACTTAATAATTAGTTACGAAAAGTAATGTATAAGGCCTAGTTTTATGGGTTTTTTTCTCGCTGCATTTATCACATCGATATATAAGAGTGTTAAGATAGTAGGTACGTTTTTTTCTTTCACATAAATTAATTGCTATGTCAAGTTTTCTTGCATATATTACCGCAGCTATGGAAAATAATTTGTCTAGTAGCACAGAGTGTGATGTCTTCCATTCTATAAATATAAAAAGAATTTATGTAAGTGCTGTAATCGGTATATGGGAAATAAATAAAAAAAATAGTTTCCCGTACATTAACAGTTGTGTTCCCATACATGTTTACTTTAGTAAACAGATACATTTATACTGTCACCAGATTTTTATAACAATAATGGTCGACTTTTCTCTGGTTCCTAGCAGGTTAAACACTTAATGTTTAGGGATTTAGTTTTACAGTGTAGTGAGGTAAAAATAGTTCCGAGATTTACGCAGTATTGAGTCCACACTTACGATTAGCTATAATTAGTGTTCATCTGCGGAGAACAGCAATTATTAAAAGTTGTGACGAAAAACAGCGCATTCCAGTATTCCACGTTGTATACGACGTAGGCGCTTAACTGCGTCGTGCCCCTGCTTCTATGCAACTTGTCTTACAACACGCTGTGTAAGTCACGACGTAGGACATTTTTACTACGACTACGTGCCATTTATATATTCCAGCACATAACTGTGCGAGCTACAAAACATTTAGTTGTAGCGTCCGTGCTATACTCTGTCCACTCTAAGGTTGCAGCAGAAATATCAATTGATAATTAAATAAATCAAAGCAGTTTAATTATATCGCGATTCCCTCATATTGTGATTGTGTTGTAACACAGTTATGTAGAATTTTTCAATATTTCAATCGCAATTTAAGCTGTGCAAAAATGTTATGGTCATTCTTTTGAATGAATTAGCTGCAACCTTAGAATGGATAGAGTATAAATACGCTCTGTGGTGAGCACACATTTACTACGTCTCATCTAAGGAAACTTAATTTGAAGTTATGTTGATCACAAAACATATGAATTGGCGGTATGTGTAGTGTTGTAGCTTACTTGTACTGTAACCCTTCGTCTGCTGCTGAACTATGTGAGCACAGTCTAACACGCCATATGTTCACATGTTGCAGTGGGCGAGGTGTTAGGACCGAGTACAGGCGGCTCGGGATAAAGTGAACACTCGGATAAGTATATTTGCTCGAGTAACGGCTAACGTCGGGAACTACATAACCTCTGGACACGTCACGTGATGTTTGCGCGTCTGAGATATATTGTGCAGTCTGTAGGAATGCATGCAGTAAGAAAAAAAAGTTTATTAATTACGTAAAATAGAAAAATTCCGATTTTGCTTGTTTTTTTTTCAGTATGGTTGTATTTAAATAGGAAAATACAGGGGACTATATCGCGTAACTTCGATGCCAACCATTCAAGTAGTAGGCCTACAGCAACTATAGCTAATGTTGAAATATATCCAGTAACGGCTGGTGATATTTTTCAAAGGTTAAATAATTAGTGTTCTCTGTATATCGAACGGCCGTAGCAGTACACATACTGAACTAATATCGTTCGAGCAATCACTGTCACTGTTACATACTACAGCATTGTTTCCTGATTGCCAACAAGTTGTTTACAATCACACAGCTACGGCAGCAGTGTATGTTACCGCATGATTTATATTCAAAGTTGTAGGCCTACAATATTTTGCTCGCGCGCGTGTGTGTATGTAAGGTCGCGTCTAGGGAGGGGGGGGGAAGAGGCCATTTACCCCGGACCTAACATTCTACGCTACCTCACTTTTGGATTTTAAAAAATCAATTATTAATAATTGAAATAAACTGTCGTTTTACTATATGTGGCACGACAATACGAAGTATTCATGTAGTTTCATAAGCACGGCATGTTAGTAACTTAGGCTACATTATTTTTGCTTTGATCGCATATCTATACATTTAATTTGTGAACTGAATGCATTTTCACTGTGGTGCTTGTAATTGTAATGTTTATATTAGTGGCTACATGCTAGTACAAAGACAAATATGCCATACCTTCAAAATTATCACTGCTTCTAAAAAGGGAAAACACTGCGGGGGGGGGGGGGTCCGCATTATGTTGCCATGGGCCTCAGTCCTGTGTGTGTGTGGTTTTTAAATTTTTATTGTATTTGAACAACAAGAATAGTTACTTAGTGCATGAATGCTGTGCAGTAATGATATGAAGGCTTGGCTTGTGATAGTAAGTATAGTTGTGCAGGAGACTTATGTAGGCCTACTTCCCAGGGTACAGCGCTGTCAAGGAAGCTGTGGTTACTGCAGCCAGGGAAACAAAGCAGATAACAATTACTGTGGTTTCCGCTTCCGTCCACTAAGCGAGCATACACCGTCAATATGGTTTATTTCTAACATTCCTTGACAATGTGATGCCAAACTTATCCCTTGTGAAGTACTAGGAAAGTTTCACTCACTAGACTGCAAAGTAGTCGCTATCTATCTTGGCTTACAGAAAACATCTGTCAGACTTATTCACTAAGACACTAGCTACATTTATCAAGATTACTATCTCTATTACTGGTCGTTTTGGCGATATTATCACAAGGTAACTCCCAAGATAATACATTTGTTATGTCTGTTGTTCTATTTCCGTTACAGAATATTATCAGATCTAAGCCGTACTGATCTGTCGCTGTGCGCAGAACTTATCCAATCACATGCCATGTATTATCTTTAAATTAGTTATGCTTCCTTTTAGACGCGATAATATAATTTTCTCTTATTTGTGTTTGTAACGTAAATTTATTTATTTGATTGCATAACGCTAATAAAAATTTAGTTTCGGCCGTAAAATTACTGGAACATTCATCTTAGAAACATGTACATTGAAGAAGAAAATATGTACTTGGTTCCAGGATCTCTTCACTGTTTACATCTTGTAGTTATACGTTTTCTGAAGGCATCTTCTGTTTGTCGATTGTCAACATTTAGTGCATGGCAGGGCGAAGGTTGAAGCTGTGTTGCGGCTTTTCTGAGAATGATACAAACTGATCTTAGTCTGGGACAGGAAGCAACAGGCAGAACTATAGTTTACCATACTGGAGCAACGACAGCCAGGGATGTGATCTTTGAATGCTTGTTGCAGTGGGGTGTGTTATAAACTGAAATGTTTGGTAGCGTATACGTCACTGCTTGCTAATGTTGCTGCGTCACAGAAAACATACTTACATAAGCGGAGCAATCGAGAGGAAATGAATAACTAAATTATGAGAAACAGATTAAGGAAACCAGAAAATGGCCGTGTCAACAAATATCGAAATAATACCTAAATAAAAATAAAGTTGGTGTAGGGGCTTACACCACGTCGTTTTGGTGCCAGAAAGTGAACTGAACACGTGTCGTGTTGTGTTGAACATGAACACTGAGTTGTGATAAGAACAGTAAAGCTGGCTTCACTACCGCCACGTAGCGTGTGTGAAAGTAGAAACACTGAGTGTGCATGCTAGCATTCACATATATCCTCTTGTAGCGTGCGTACGTATACGTAATAGACTTTATCAACGTTCTACTTCGTACGTTAAGTGGTGGTTGTCGTAAGACTCGTCATTTATCTTGTAGTCATAAATTATTTAATTCGCTTCGGAAAAAATGTACTAACATCTACTATCGGCATAGTTATTACATAAACAATTTCCGCGCATGTTCAGATTAAATGTTGTGAATCTAGTAGCCTACCTAGTATTTAATGTACGTGTGTGTGTTCGTACGTACGTTAAGTGTGATTGTGAATCTATCTTATATCCAAGCAGACTGGACGGAGTCCTTTCTTCTACGCTCTTCACATTTGATCATTTTATATTTATCTTTTTGAAGTTCTGAGAAAAAAATCTTCTATTATGTAGGAAATTATAGGCCAATTTACCTCACTCTGCAGTACTTAGATGTTGCGATTTAGCTGTTGACGTATAACGAGGTCACAGTCAATGTAGCAATATTTGTTACAATCACAACTTGCTGGTCTTATTGCTTCCTAGTTATACGTTACAAATCCAAGCGCCGTGCGAGTTCTGTAGCACATTATAAGTTGAACTTGCTATAATCGTGGATTTATCTATTTTTTCTCTCAATTAAATGTGGTATATGTTGCCGATTTTTAAGACCTTCTACTTACAGACACGTAATTTGAATTGAGTATCGATGTTAAAATTTATTTATTCGATTCGAAGATCAATTTTGATGGAAATTCTTTCAGGTGAAAAATGTTCTGCTTGTCATTGAAAAAAATAATAGGTACGTACGAAATATCATGTAGAATATTTTTGAACGTGTTATTTTAAAATTTGTCGATTGAGAAATATTTATTTTCATAACAGTGTATTACCATTTATACTGTGTGTTTGAAGAGCAGGTAGGCCTACCATTAATGTGTAATATATTTTCCCGCTACGACTCGGTCTTCATACGCGACGTACCTTGCCCCTGCCTTCAGCCAGGCTTGCTGGTGTTTCCGCCCACCCACACGTGGCGTGCTGACAGTGCTGGTATTGCAACGTGCAGGTATGGCTGTTTGTTCGCAGGTGCATGCTGGGAGGGGAACCGGCGGACGTCAACTGGACAAACGGGGCAGAGAATGGGAGAGAGGAACAGACTCTGGCTCTGATTGTAAGCAGTCAGTCTTTTTCTCTCTCCTATCCTCTCTCCGACAGATGCTGCGAAGTTGATGACGTGGCGGATGTCGCATGACGAAGAAGACAGGAGCTGGCAACACTGTATAATGGATATCGGGCTTACAACGCACTTGGTACTTGCACTGCGGGGCGGCTGGAGTGTACTGACTGCGCGCGGAGTACTGCCCCATGCGTGTCACATACTGACTGCGCGCGGCGTACTGCTCCATGCATGTCACATACTGACTGCGTGCGGAGTACTGCCCTATGCGTGTCACATACTGACTGCGCGTGGCGTCCTGCTCCGTGCATGTCACAGCTGCCCCGCATGCAAGGCCTGCACCGCGCACATCCGGCAGACGGTTATATATGTGTCTGTCGTCTGGGCGTGGGGCAGTGCTTATAAACCCGATATCTAACATGTCAACGACACAGCCCACCATTCTCATCGTATTGGCAACATAGCAACTGGAGTTCCGCCTCTGGCTGTGCCTACACTGCGCTTCTGTGTTATTCTTACTCTGCGGAATTATTTAATATTGTTCTTTGTTCAGTTGTTAACTTGTCACATGGTTTTGGGCATGTGTGTGTATATGTATACATATGTCCGTGGGCTAGACGTGCTGGTGCTATAAGGGCTGTATAACCGCGTTCTTAGGATACATTACAAAGTAACCACACAGTTTTAAGCAACCTGGAGATCCTGGAATTGAATTGTTAAATCATTTGGTGTGAAAAAATATTAACTTTTTTGTTGGTGTGTTCTTTTACTTCTCATCCGCACAAATCGAGTTTTTATTTACATAATTTGAGAATATTTTGTATGCATGCTAAAATTTTGTTTGAACCACAGTGAAATGTTAGGAAATTTGATAAATATATATGTGTGTTTATATTTATATATATGCCACGAATCTTTGTAAGCCTACCTTAAAAAACACTGGGTGGTGTGCACAATGAAACGATATTGTTTAAACATCTGTACTATCTAGACTTGTTTAATTGTAGTTAATAATCTATTTATTGACTTGTCTGTGCAAATGTTTAGTGTCGTATATTTGGTGGCTCGTGGTTTCATTTTGTGTAGTTTTTTTCATGTATATATTCTTAGTATTTCTGAATAAACTTGTGCAGGAACTGAGTTGCATAGAAAGTAAATTAAATTATTTGTTGAACTATCTTTATAATTTTGTTTCATATATAAGTAGAGATGATGGTATATCGCGAAAATTTTTTGCACCAACATAGCCTTGAAACCACTGACACAACGTAGCTGTCTGCAGACCAATAACAGGCATCAAATATTGCAATAGCAGGATTCTTATTGGCTTAGTCAAATTGGGGCAATAGCTCCACGTACAAGCGAAAGCCAACTATCTTTTCATAAGCTGAGCGTATGTTGAAGTCTAGCAAATAGTCAAGTTTTCCCGCGATAAACCATCATCTCTATATATAAGTAATGTAAGGTAGCCTATACCACTTGGTGCAGAATAGACAGTAGATTAGCAAGTGAGGGCTAAGCAGTTGGATTTTAAAATACATTGCAAACTCCGACATTTGTTGTATTTAGTAAAAAGTAGCAAGAAATCTCCCTTACAGTCTAACGAAGAGTATGAGATAGTACCATTGTAGATGAGGGCATTGATATTCTGATATTGGTAAAATATTTATATTTTACGTGATGCTCGGAATGTACATTCAAAAATTAACGTATGAAGAATACTTGAAACAAAATATACCGAATTCTTGAATTTCGGCCATGTGATGTCTACAGTGCAGTAATGAAGAAAATGTTTACAAATTGCAGGAAGAGTTTTTTGCATTAGAATTAATGTAAACATAATTTTTTAGACAACGTATTCTAAATGCACGAAATTATGTTATGATATGATTTTCTATTGTTTTTCTTAGTAACGCAACATGCGACCAGAATTACAACTTGCATACATATATCCACACACTAACTACTGGGCGTACTAAGATGTAAGGAAAAAATAATAATTTGAAGATGAACAGGAAGTAGAATACTTACTACTTAGTAGTGATTGTTAAATATTTACCTGAGCAACATTCCACTGATTGTAACCACTGATTTGGATTTGCAGTGTAGAAGGTTACTTTCATTAAATGCCTATATGTCTGACAACGTATAATCGACACAAGAGCACAGGACTGCAATTACAACTTGCCAGGTGTAGTAGTGATATATTTGTCATACGCCCGCCCAAGTACGCATGTAAATGTTTGAGATTGGAAGCAATGCTTAGCTAAGGTTTAATGGATCTCAGTGTTAGTTTGGCAAGGGACAGTTATATGCAGCTAATAGCCTCCTGACCTATACCAACGGGACTAGCGACATAAATATTGGCCCTCGACGAACCACAAACATGGAGCTGTATACACAGTAAAAAAATTGTACATTTGCAAGGAAAATCTTGTAAACTAATATCAGAACATTATCAGTCAGGTAATAAATGTGAGATGTCCGAAACTTTTTAAATTGGTTATAAATATTGTGGACACCTTTAGGAACTAGTAAAATAAATGGTAATTAGCAATTTTTTTCGATTTTAAATAAAAAAAAATTTTGTAACTCTACAAACAATTGTTGTAAAGTGAACCAAGTATTAGCAGTAAATATACAACATTTGTTTGTAGATTTACAGAAATGTTTGTAAATATGCAAAGAAATTTTTGAAAGTACAAGTTTTTTTATAAATATTACAAAACATTTTTGTAGTATTACAAAAAACTTTTTTGACAACAGGTTTCCAAGAAACCTTTTTGTAGAAGTACAAAAAAAAATGTTTACTGTGTACGTAATCAAATAGTTGTATTTGTTGGTAGGACTGTTCAGTAAAAGGGCCAGGTCGCTGGTATTGCTAGTGTGGTACAGTTGTCTAGGCGCGAGGGACTAACCTAGCGTGCAGTGTTTTCGTAGACTGTGTTTTTTAACGGGACATCAAGCGATGACGCTGTTATTTTATGAGAAACTTGGTAGTTATGTTTTTAATTAGCGGACGAATTTTTACAACCATAGGGACACAGTTTAAAGTGTGTATTTTTTTTCGCCAACGCATTCGAAACATTTTTAGTAGTTAAACAAGAAAAATACTTTGTGTGCCTCGCTACAGTACGGCTCATGCGCCAGGGCCACCAACTGTTGAGTTCATTCCCCTACACGTTAGAAAGACAACGTGTACTAATGGGTAAGTTTGGCGCTAACCTGCTATCGCTGACAGGTGTTGTCATAGACGAAAAAGCGGTATAATTAAATTTAACTAGGCTTGAGAAAGAGAGGTCATTTAGTTTTATTTTAAAATGGACAATAAGCCAATTTCGCTTTTTAAACTATTACTTCTAGTTACTTTATATTCAGGAAAGCTCTGTGATTGGTATGTTTACACCTCTTATCAACACCAGCGCCCAAGCGGCAGAAATTGTCCCTGTGACGTAACTTTTAACATAGATCTTTCTAACTTGTAGTGTGTTGGGGGGGGGAAAGGGGTTACCCTTCCCAATGTTCACATTTCAGAATGACATTGGTGTTTATTTGTAGGGGAAATGTATGGGCAACCACGTCGTAAAATATTTTCCCCATTCGCCTGTTCACTCGCAGAATAGTTGGTACGCCCTAGGAGCTTGGTTGTGTTGGCAGCAGTTGGTAGGACTGAAGCTAGAGCTGCCTACACAGCAGTGTGAGTGAGTGTGTGTGTGGGCGGAGTCAACTGCGGGTAGTCTAGAACCTGCTATATACTCCACACTACGAGACACGTGAGTTGTTGTAGTTTTCTTATTCGTAGTTAGTTGACAGTCGCCGTGCTCTGTATTATGTGTGTAGTAGTCGTTGTGAATGTTTACGTACGCACGCCGCTGATCTTGAATTGCACCGTGTTATGTAGGAGTAAAATACTCTTCATAAGACCAATTCAAAGCAGACAAGTGTTTTGCTCCGAACTAGCAGTTGTCGCTTCGTCCAATTATTACTACGCGTCCTCGTATAGCTCGTTATGTCGCCGTACTAGAAAGCTGTTGTCATTTATTTCTTCTCAAAAATGAGATAGTTTCTTGCATTCTAAAGATCGTTTACTATGGACATAATGTTTATGCTCGTTCACAATCGACATGTCACTGTTCAAATACATAAAGTGAATACGTGTTACGTATACTGATATTCGCTATCAGTTCTTGATGCAAAGTTAAAGATAGTCGCCTTGAAAAGATCAACATTCCAGCCAATGAGAATGTTTAAACGTCATTAAAGCTGTTGACGGAATAGCAATAAAAAAACTATGAATTAGGCTATCAGATATTTTATTCGTAGCGTATTATAGTTACGGGAATATTGTGCCAGCAGTTCCTGTTTGGTATGTTGCGTGTGTATTGTGTGTGTGTGTGTGTGTGTGTGTGTGTGTATATATATATATATATATACACACACACATACACGCAACGTGTCCTCCAGGGCGCGCTGCATACGACAAAATGGAGGACAAAGACGGCATCAACAAAGCTACTTGGCTAGTTGTTTGCTTGTATTTGTGTTTAAGATTTTCGTTTTTGTGAAAACCGGGTGAAATAAAAGTATGTTTCAGCTACCTGAAGAAATGCATGGAAGTATTGATTTTACATAGAATTTTTGTTGCCTGTTTATAAAAGTTGTGGCAGTTAAACATATTAAATGATGTGGGTTTGTTGTTTTGTATACAAATGTCATATTTGGGAACCATGTGTTTTATTTGTCTGCCTAAACAGCATACATAGCTCATTACTGAATCTACTACATAAATATACGTTGACAGTCACTACAAAAGTCATAATTAAACATGCGAAATAAAATGAGGGACGTCTGCAAAATTAAGAAATTTCAATTAATACTACTTTTATTCCGACTACGGTAAAATGAGGGCAATTTAAAATTTTCACGATAGCGCAATTATTATATTAAATATTTAAAACGTATACAACGAATTTTTGCATAGTGATACTAAGATTCATTCCTTACGTTTATAAAATATTACTATATGTTTATATTTCTTAAAAAACCTTTACTGATATTCAAATACATTAATTTAAAATATCGGTAACGGCAGTTGCAAACTGGATACTATAATGTATTACAACTGAAGTGTCAATATTTGTTGCATTGGATGTTTTGTGTTAGTGACAGTCTGCATACAATGCACACGTAGCGAAGAATTGTTAGAATTACTTGTTTTTAATTTACATGCGTCAATTTGCTTTAATTTTTACAAGTTGAAGTTACCGAGCACGAAGCAACTGCAACTGTCACCTGGGAAATAATACTTCGAAAGCTTTTTATCCTTAACTAACACTGCAACAAGGCAAGTTCAGAACATTATAAGTTTCTGGATTTATACGCGATGAAACCCTAAAATACATCTGGACTTTTACATTGTCGTAAACGTCAAAACATTTGTTGATGCCGTCTGTACTAGTTCATAAACTCGCCACCAGATGTCAGCCACTTTGCGCGAATTAAAAAGACCTCAAATACTGAGGTTTGATTGGTTTGCAAACGCACTGCACTTAGACGCCGTTTACAGTTTTGCCTTCCTGAGTAGTGAGGTGCAGGGACGCGATGAGATTCTGTGATTTATGTTTGTGTATGCATAGGCAGACCTGCGTTTGTAATTTACGGCGTGAATGTAAAGTAGCTCATGATGTGACAAACTGTTTTCAGATTAGCATATGGAAACATTTATTTCAGTATATGTGTTTGACACAACACAGAAAAAAAAAACAGTTTTGTGGAGGTTACAAAATGTTTTGTCAGTATAGACCTTACGAAATAATTTTGTAGTGGATACGAAATTTTTTTTGTAGGCGCTGCAAAGCGTTACTGGCCATAGCAAAAAAATTTTTATGGCCACTCCAAAGGAATTTGTTAAGGTCCATTATGACAAAATATTTTGCGGTGACTAATAAGTTTTTTTCCCTCTTCAGTGAACAAAGACTTTTCTTCCGGCATGAAATAATGGTTCAGATTTGTTTAAAAAAACGCCCGGCTGTGCCAACTTCGGTAATTAATATTCATTTTCGCGCTAATTTGTGCACGCGTTGTTCTGGGTGGTTATACTGACCTGGTTATATTGTGTATCCTGTACTTAGTCGCGTTTACTCTATCAACAGGCTAAAACTAATGATACTACAGGTTGCGGAAAGGAAAATAAGTGTTCGTATGTGAATATGAAATAATATAATCGATTCTTCAAATAACTCTTTAGTGTTTCAGGCTCTAATTTACGCTGAGTTTTTTTAAATATAATTTTTTAGGAGCTGAAAGGGAGTAAATACCGTTAAACCGTCACATATAGGTAATTATTTTTACTGCTTAGCCTACTTTTCTCAATACTAAAAGTTGTATAATTTGGATAGTTAATTTTTAAAAGCCAAAATATGTAGACTACTTAATTTTTTGTTATGAAGAAATAGGTTACATTATAGAAATTATTTTCAGCACATTTATGTGATATAAGCTGCTCCCGAATAGGATTTAAATATAATTCCCACAGAAGCAATATACGTTAGAAGAATCCGTGGTCGTAAATATAAATATTGGTCTGGGAGCTTCGAAGTATTGCCATTATCTTACTATAACAAATAATGTTTACGTGTTTATATCAACACAACGTTGTATAGTAGGCAACAACTGTCTTATTTAATTCCGACTACTTGTGGAAGCTAAGAAATAATGACTTCGTACAGTGTATAGTCTGTTCACATTTAACTGAGCACTATAATAACCAAAACTGTATTTTATTGGGGCCAAAGATGTTATGTTAGTGGTGAAATATTTGCACTGGTTTTTAATTGCATGGTAGTTTCCATATTGAAAGTAATTATACATTGCATTTTCTTTGCTTGTGGGTGTGAGCCGCGTCTTACGCAGCTCACACCCACAAGCCAAGAAAATGCAGACAACGGCCGCGAAAGCCTGCGATCTATTTTAATTATACATTAACTAAAAATAGCTGGGCAACATGTAAGCAGTGCGGAGTTTATCGTGAACAGACTATACCTTAGTTACAAGGAAAGTTTAAGGAGGTAGCAGACTATCCTGGCTGCTGAATGTTGTGCTGAGGTTCGGTCGTTAGTAGATTATTAGAAAAATGCTCATCGCACATGAGTCATGTAGGTTTAGGAATAACATTTAAAGTACCGTAAAAAGGGGTAACGTGGAACAGTTTTTCAGTAATTTTTATTTTCCACGTGACTCAAGATAAAGTAAAATTAAATGTATTTTCGTGCATTCGTTCAATGTTTCTAATTGTTTTTACTCAGGGCTGCCACATGCAGGAAATTTTTATTCAAGTGTTCCAAGTTTCTCCACGTGTTTTAAGTTACCCCGTTTTACGTTAGGCCTACGTTACACCTGTGTATAGGTATTTGAAGTTCATCAGTACTCATTAAAGCATACTTTCTAACAGGCGAAAATGTTTCCTTTTATGCTAATCTTGGCACAATCATTTTGCATGCATTAGCGTGTACACTAAACCTTTGCCTTTATTTAATATGACGTCATAACATTATATGGTCAGCACTGAATGTCTGATAGAGGGTAGTTGTATGTGAGAAGACTGCAGCCAGTTAGGGACTTGCTCCTGGAAGCTAGTGTGAGGTGTGATGTGTCGCCGGTATAGCGTCCACGCTTCCAGGTCTAGAACACGCAAATTGTCACCAGGCGGCCAACTTAACGATATCCCTATTAGATTTACAAGTTCTTTCACGAGTCCTTCATGCATTCAGAAGAAGAATGCATCTTATATTCACGACGGGAAGTGTAAGTAAGCTGTGTCCTTGGTTCAAGGAGACATATTGTAGAGGTGCAACGTGACCTTGTGGAAGATAACAGCGACATGTGTGACGTCACGACATTGCTGAGTTATTCTGACGTAGGGAACGAAGAAAGGTCAGGAGACTTTGTTGGCCACATCAAGCACCTACATAATTATGTTAAAAGGTGTTGTACTTTATTGTTCAGAGAGCACGAAATGCTTAAGTCGAACATGTTTTGAAATTTAAGGATTTAAAGCTGACGAACTAAATTAATACGTCGCGTCTGTTTGCCACTCGTATTTAGTCACATATGACCAACATTCCATTAGATGCCACAAATAATTTTATCCGTCCGTCTGTTAATAACTTAGTAAGCTTTACATTTTTATGAAAACATAGCCTTCTAAACAAACGCGTAGGTCTGTATGTTGACTGTTCACTTGACAGAAGTGTGTGTGTGTGTGTGTGTGTGTGTATATATATATATATATATATATATATATATAGTTTATTTCCTATTGATAAGGCGGTGTAATGGACGAGACGACTTGAAGTACACGCCCCCTGACGTCACCGCAGGGAAAATACTGTGGGAAACCAAGCTTGTTTACAAACATGCTGATTTGTTCGTTGGTAATTGTAGAAAGCAAAAAGGTTGCGCATTCATATATTTGCACGCAAGGGTAAAAAGTATCAGTTTCAAATTCATGGTTAAGATACGCAAATAAATAAGATTAATGTTTACCTGAAAAAGCGGCACATTCCAAACAAATAATCAATTTTCTTGACGTACATTTGACGCCAAACAGCTATATGAGGGTTATGTTCGGCTGCGGTATCCATGGAGATAGGAATTGTATCCCACACCTGACTGAAGCCCCGCCTCTTTTCAAGTCGTCCATTGTTTGTTATTGTTTTATTTTCACGCGTTAGTTTACATAGTTGTCTACAATCACGCCTGTGATGACTGGATGGGTGTAACTTAACCCGCCTTCTTGAATTTATTTAGTTTCGCCTCTTAACTTCTCTTTCCGTTTATTTCCATTCATTAGTCTATTATTGGGGCTTAGAATAATACGAGAAATAATTAATGTAGCGAAAAATAAATAATAAATATAATAATGACCTTCGATTAATTGGCCTTGTAGATTAGAGTATATTTTTTAATTCAAGTTAATGCAGTTATACCACCCGATTTGTTTAAATGATTTTATTACTTTTATTTTTAATTTTGCCGTCAAGTTATATTCTACATCCTCTCACGCCCAAACGTCATCTAAAATAACCCTAAAGCGACAGTAATTACAACATTTTCTTTAACCCAAGATGGCAGTGGATATCCCACCTTACAAGGTTAAGTATAAACATATAGAGAAGTTTCCTTTAAAAGAAACGTTTTAATTGAACGGGAGTGATCAAGTATTGGTTGTATCCGCTAAGTAATTACGTTTGAAACTCCAGATTTTTTTCCATCCAATTTGTATATTTCAGCGACTTGTATTTATATGCATTGGCAAAAATATCTCGCAAATGTGTCGCGTAATTAACTAAACAAGACTAGAATGTATTACAATATACTGAAAGGAAAATGTTAGAGTAAGTTAAATGGTCCCTACCAGGTAATTCTGTAGTATGTAAACACTAAATATTTTTTTTTGTAATGAAAGCAAAAGGTTTATGTGGCATGCACTGACAGTCTGAGAGAATTTTACGTCACTCTTGTAACAAATATTTCTTCCATACAATGCTTGGGGGAGGGGGGATATACACAAATTCGCAAATATGTTATAAACTATTATCCCCCACCAACTATGCAGAAGAGTATTGGCTTCCTTGCTATAGGAAACTATTGAAATCATTGTCTTCTTTTTGTTATTGACAAGTTCTTAAGAGAGCGTGGTACATAATTCGGCTCTATGTCTGGTGTACGAATTCGTCAGGTCTACGACTGTTTTTTTCTTCTCCCCACTTCGTTCGGGGCCGTGTTGGGTGGGGAAAGAAGATGGCCGCTTTCGGATTATTTTGACCAATGAGAAAGCTTTGTTAAATTAGATTTGTTTTGAACTATTTTTATGCTTCTCTGTATATGTAATCATAGCAGAATGCT